>BMAO01030380.1:0-24851 GCA_019973975.1 Trichonephila clavata
GAAAAAAAAACTATTGTGCTGGAACAAAATAAGAGAAAATAAAAAAGAAATTCCAAAATTTTTAAATTTAAAGAGTAAAGAAGTTTACTCCTACATGTTTAGTTTAAAAAAGATAGATTTAAAAAAAGAAAATTAAGATCCAGTGAAAACATCGCAATCACTCACGACGCGATTAAACGAGTGTATAAACAATGCACTGAATGCCCTTATAAAAACAGAAAAACTAAATTTACGTGTGAAAAATGTAATAAACATGTTGTATTTCCTACTTGTCTTCTTTTTTTAACCTTTGTATACAAATTTTAAGGTAAAAACATAATGTAAACTTCCTTGGGTATGACACACCCTGCGCGAAAACTTTAGGTGGTTTTTTTCACGTGAGTGATGCCGGGTTAAAAAAGTTTAACTGAACTTCAAATTCTTCACTGGGTATGATTTGAAAATTAGGAGGGTGAGAGAAATAAATTGTATTCAAAAATGACTGTGGCTGCAGAATCAATGGGTTTATCCTTTTTACTTTAAACTGGACTGCGTCTACAGATTCGTGGCCATGATAGCCTTGCTTACAAGCTTGTGGCTAGCGTGTCATGAGTTCGAGCCCTAGTACCACTGAAGACCCGCAGGGTAAAGGGGCTGATGCACATTGAATCTACGAGTATAGAGGCTCAAAGTACTTGAGTTATGTGCTTTGAAGTACTTGAGTTATGTGCTTTGAAGTACTTGAGTTATGTGCTTTGAAGTACTTGAGTTATGTGCTTTGAAGTACTTGATTATGTGCTTTGAAGTACTTGAATTATGTGCTTTGAAGTACTTGAGTTATGTGCTTTGAAGTACTTGAGTTATGTGCTTTGAAGTACTTGAGTTATGTGCTTTGAAGTACTTGAGTTATGTGCTTTGAAGTACTTGAGTTATGTGCTTTGGAGTACTTGAGTTATGTGCTTTGGAGTACTTGAGTTATGTGCTTTGGAGTACTTGAGTTATGTGCTCATGCCCTTTGGAGTTATGTGCAAGTTAGGAGAGGGCGTGTCAGCTCAGATGTCGTTCTCACTGACCATCACCAAGAGCCCTTGTGTTGAAAACAAATAATCCCTAATGGACAAAAAACAAAATTTGCAAATTTAAAATTTTACATTTTTTAAAAAATTGCTGTCAGTACTAATTATGCTTATTCTCCAGTTGATTGCAAGTCTTAAAAAACATTATTTTACGATTTATTTTGCTATGTGATCAATTTGTACCCACTTTTTGTCTAAATATACCTATTTGTCTACTTTGCATATTGAAGAATGTTAACAATAAATAAAGTGTTAAATTAATTTCTTGCAATACAGTGGTACTTGATTGATTCCTGCCTAAATGCAGGATTACATGAAATTATCTAGTAAAGGCTACAGTTTTTTTTTCTTAAAATCTAAGTTAAAACTTCTGATTAAATTGGTGCGCATTACTCGGGCGAAACAACTATATAACTATTGCATTCGACAGAAAGTTGACAGACTAGCAGGCTAGTATACTTTAATCACCGCAATGCTGAGATTTGGCATCGAAATGTCCATATTTTATAGGAGATTTAAACATTATCTCGATACTTTGGAGGTCAACATTAAAATCACTCTTGCATCGAAACGTTACGAAGCGAGGGGAGGGAGGACCTCATTAACGAATCTTTGTTCTGTCTCTTCATTATCTCTTTTATCTTACGTAATTCTTCATTTTCCGGGTCTCACCACAGATGAACGAAACCGAAAAGTAAGCCTCATTACAACAGAAGTCGAGGCACTTTCTTGAGAATGGAAAGTCGGGGTGTTCTACAACGGCTTCACCGGAGGGTGGAGACATGGAACGACCAGAGAGACTTCCGCTTCTTTCTCAGATTAACGGTCGCACGAAACGATGCGTCGCCCCTCGCGTAACTTTCGTCTTTTCCAGTTCATCCCCATCCTCCACTTATGTGAAGTTTTTCGAACGCCTGGAGATGATTCTTGAGATAGCTGTCACATATGGATGTTAGCAGCGTATCTCATAGGATCTATATGAGATGTGGAATATGTAGAGAGGAAGGGAAATGTGAATATTTCTTTACATAAGGAAGTTAATATTCAGCTGCTTTTCTTTACAGATATGTGGTTCGCGAGAATTTTGACGTTGACTGATGGATCAGGGGCTAAGGCAGAAAAGTTTTGTGAATAAATTGTTCAGCAAATTGTTTCTGAATCCATCGGTATAATCCCGTTTCTTTACCTTTTCTTAGGTATATTTTTGTTGTAAGTAACGTCTTTTGTGGAAAAATTCCATAAAATATTAGAATAAGAAATGTAATAGAAACCCATATTTTTTGGATAGTTTCGTGGTAAAGCGTCAAATAAATTCATCTTTTCTGACATGTTTTTAAATCTATAAGCTAAAATAAATTTGTGATTTCTAGCTCATCGTTGATTTCAAAAGATATTCTAAAATAAAATTTGAAAATTTATTTGAAGTACTGCCTTTTTGAACTGTAAAATCTCTATTTATGCACTAAAAATGTTACATTATTTTATAGAACAAAACAATTTTTGGAAAACTCGAGATGTAGAGAAGGGAGGTTTAGTGATTTGGAATATTGGGAAATATGAGTCCCTTGTGTATGTGGAATAATGGAAATGTTGGCTAAATCTTGCTAGAGTTTCCATGTGGCAGCGGTAGCCTTGTGGTTGCGGTAACGGACTCGTGGCCGGCGTGTCATGAGTTCGAGCCTTGTTCTGCTGAAGGCCTGCTGTCCAGAGGGCCGTAGGGCCGCGGTAGCCTAGTGGTCAAGGTATCGATCGTGTTGCATGTCATGATTCTAGCCAGTGCACTAAAGACCGCCGTGTAGGGGGCGATGCACGTTAAATCTGTCGAGAGCTCAAACATCCTCCTGTTTTTTGTGGTGTGGTAGTTAGGAGAGGGAGTGTCAGCTCAAGTGTCGTCCTCGTCACTTGACCATGGTTCAAAATTACGAGGTCCGTTGCCAAAAATTCTCGTGTTGCTGTATACTAGACGTTAATAAACTCTCGCTCTCTTGTGGAGATGCGGTACACATGCTTACTAAAAACTTTGATCTCATAGGAAAGATTACTTGAGTCCCTTGGGGCAGGAGAACATAAATTCATGCATTAAGAGGTTAATCACAAGAAAAATATACTTGAAAATTCTTTTCTAAACATATAAATATAAATTTGATTCAGTATTAAACGAAATATTGATATCAATGAGCTTGATCTTCTTACATGCTTTTAGGTAAAACATTACACTTTGGTTGCTAGACTTAGAGCTACAACACCATGCAAAATACGCTGATTCGTTTATTCTATGAGTATCATTTTCGTAATTCTACTTTGAATGTGTATTCATATTAAAGCAATTTTGGGAAAACCTTCTGAAATTCTATATTCTATTTCTATATTTTTTAAAAAAAACACATTGAAAAAATCCTTTTCTTAAAAATATCTAGCTTTAAATTTACAACAACTCAATCCTGTGATGATTTGAAAAATTCTTCAGCGTTAAATGGTTTGACTTTTGACTGAGAATAGCTAATAAGCCTAATTTACTTTTCCCACCATCGAAAGTTTTTGAAAGAATTAATTTTTGAAATTATGACTCAATGGACAGTTTCAAACACATTCAATTGTAAGTTCTATAAAATTTTTAATTTTGCTAAAATTGTTTACAATTTTAAATTGAAATACTCGACCCATAAAAAAAGTGATCGTGAATCATCTCCGACTCAAACTTTGTTCTATCGAACCAAGTGAATGTTTTTCAATATTTGAGAGATACATTATTTGTATTGGAAGGGTGCACCCCTTGTATTTTTTCTAGTAAATTCTTGTCATTTCGATGGGACATATGCATTTAAATCAGTGTTTTGTGTGACTGACTTTTCGTAATATGTTTGTTTCCGATCGAATAATTGATAGAATTTGTGGCGCCATCTATGGGAATCAATGTGTACTATAGAGCCCAAGTCACTGTCTTCGTCTTCTTACAAGGTATTTCGAGCAAAAATATGCAAATCGATGGAATTAAAAGTCTAACACCACATCTCTAAAAATTTTAAAATAATAATAAATTTTGGCTAAGGAAAGAGAATTTATAAATTATAGATGAAAAACAAACTTGCTAATTATTTTACGTAGAAACATTAAAATAAGCATTTTTTCTTTTGCTGCTTAATTACTGCTTAATATCGCAATGTAATTGCGTTAATGGACATTTGTGTTGAGCAAGGGTGTCAAACTCAAAGGATAATTTGGGCTAAGCAAACAAGGTTTAACTTGAAGTGGACCGCAAAAAAAAAAAAATATATATATCAATATTCCTAGAAATTTAGGTTTATTTCGAATAATACATTATAAGCATATTTAAAAGAACAAGAAAAATTTAATGTTTACGTCCTGACACTTGACATATCTTCTCTGTCACAATTTTTTCCTATTTCAGGAGAAATTTTGATATTTTATTAATTTATTGAGTGCCGATATACTGGCCGGCCCTCAAAATTGTTCTTTGTGGCCCACGGGCCGAGAGCTTGACGCCCCTTGTATACGGTATTTTGATCTGCAACTGATTATTATGATTATCATCACTAGCGTAGCTAGTCGTGAATCGATCCTGTATCGAAAATTCCTTGGGGGGGGGGGGCTTTTTTGGACTCTTCCTCCTTTGGGCTACGATTTTTATTACACATCTTGGGCGCCCCTGTAGCTTGGGGCCCCGTATCAGTGGTACGGCTGGTATAGCGGTATACAGCTACATCCCTAATTATCATATTCTGTATTTATATTCTATAGCATCAAAATGCTGCGTTAATCCTGGCAGAGATTCAAAACGAGATATCTCTCATCGTCAGATTCAACCAAACTTTGGTAGAAACCGTTACAAAAAATTTACCTTATCGAGACAAAGCTACAACAATTTGAAACCACTTGAATAATTCGTGCACTTGAAATTCGTGGGTTAAGTTTTATTAATATTATGGGATTTCTTTATGTTTGCAAAAATTCATTGAAGACCAAAATATATAATTTTCAAAGAAAATCAGAATTTTTTTCTAAAAGAACACTAGAAATAATTATTATTTTTATTATTGGGTATACACAATGTGCCGATTGACTATAAAATTTATATAAATTAGAAATAATATAGTATTTTTTTTTCAATCTAAGTAGTGAATGAAAGAAATGTTTCATATATATATATAGATAGATAGATACTAATAACATAAAAAAAAACAGTATGTCAACATACACATCATGAATACCCAGCGAAGCGAGCTCTGGTACACACACACACATATCTATCTATCTAAGTCCTAGTATTAAGCTTTTAATTGCATCCTTATAGTCCTTACATCTTGATCTAAGAAAGTCAATTATAATTATCTCTTAAGCTCCTTTTCTTCTTGGGAGCCAATTTTCGTTAAACCCGTTCTTAACGGATGTCTATTTGACAAAAAGAACATGTTTGTCAAATTTCAAGTATGTAGGTTTAATAGTTCTGGTGATTGAGTGAGAATGAGTAGCTTTTTAACTGTATGTAATTAGATATTTACATATATGACATATTATTATTTTACAATATCCCACATAACATATAATACAGAACTGTAACTTTACAAAAATAATAATGTTTACATTTTATATACTCAAAAAATGCAGGCAATATTTTTTTTTCTTTTTAACTATACATAATGTTACCTGACTCGAGTGGCGTTTCGGAAATATTTATAATACTGACCGCGAATTTCTTCTAACATTCAAGATTTAAAATATTACAGTTCTTTCTTATGAAGAAACTAGATAATTGGAAAGGGGGGGGGTTCATTTAAAAACAACTTAAGTATAAGTGACATAATTCGTCAGTTGTTGAAAAAAAAAAAACTTTATCAGAACAATTAATTTATGTATTAATGGCAAATATATTAATATTAAATTATATTTATTTGAAACAACTAATTATAAAATAACATCATGGTGAGCTTAGATAAAATTTTTTAACTCTAATAAAGAAGAATGTATTTTATACTTTCAGGATGAAATTACTTAGGTTTTTAAAAGTGACTTGGAAATAACATTACCATTGACTGACTTTCATTAAATATTTAAGCTAAATTATGTAAATAAGCCAAAACTCTTCCAGTGCTTTTAAGAACTAAAAGTCATTTTATATCAAACCAAATCGAAGCCGTAAATAGTGAGAAATGTTTTGGAATAAGTTCGTGGGCTTCTGATAAACCGACGAATACTAATGCGAAATCCTTATCTCGTCTCAATTGTTCTCTCTCCACGCTCTTATCATTTCTACAATTCGTCGACTTCTATCTCTTCGTGCAAACATTTGGCGACATTTGCATTAATACTTGGCGAATAAGCTAACTTTAAATAGCAATCAACATGCTATTAAATTTATCTTAATGGTATGGCAAACTAAAGTTTCTGTATCACATGGAACAATCAGTGGAAAGTAAATAAAATTCAACTCTTTGCAACAATATTTGAATGTTATTTTATTTTGTTTTTGATAACATCATTGGAAAAAGCTTTCAAATTATTTTATTTCCGTAGATCAATGAAAAATTGCTTAAAGATAAAAATAAATGAAAAAGAAAACAACAGAAACTAAATTAGGGAAAATGGTTATGGCTTTTCGTGAATATTTCATACGAACATTTACAACGTTATGTTAAAAGTTAATATATTGATGTTTAACTAAACTAGTTTCTTTTGTTATGATATTACCTAAAATTAGTAATTCTCAACCTTTTTCTTTGAACATTTTTAACAATTTCAAAATTCAATGGCACTCTAACGTAAAATAAAAGAATTTTACTTATCTAAATACTTTATGTAAAATGGTTTGATAATAATTTTCAATGTTAAATAAAATAACATGTACGACAAAGACAACAAAATGTTTGAATAATTAATTACAAATTAATTTTAAGAATACTTTTAATAGTAAATTTGACCATAATGATTTGCGTTAATTTCGTTTATATTAGGTCTTTAAAATGGTAATGCCACTCGCATTTCATCACCTACATTTTAAAGTATCAATCCTTTTTCGCTTTTATATTTGTTAATGCTGAAAATCCTAATTCACTCAAATAAGATGTAAAAAATTGTAACAATATTGTCATAGTTTTTTTAGATATTACAGGATAATCGCCTCTAATTTTAATCTAAAATTGATTCTTCCGAATGTTTTGAAATTAAATCCTTTCCTTAAATCCTCAATCCTTTTTCGCTTTTATTTTTGTTAATGCTGAAAATCCAAATTCAATCAAATAAGATGTAAAAAAAAAAGAAACGAGCCTTACAGTAGTCGCATATGATGTGTAACATCTGACTTGTTATCATGGTAAATACGCAATAGTGACTTTAATCCTGAAAGAAATGAATCGGTTATGACTGGAAATAATTTTCTATCGAATAATTATATCTTTAATGAAAATTTTATTTAATTAACACAAGGAGTAATGCAGTTTTTTATCAAAAATATTTATTATTGTTCAATTTAGGGAGGAGACAATAGATTTATGAAAACTAAAGTATGACACATATACTTGTGATTTCAAAGTATTTAAAAATCGTTGAAAAACGGCGTCAATAACAGTACCACTGTTAGTTTTCGAAACATTGTGATTAGTGTTCATTTCCAGCTTGAGTTCATCTTTCAGAAAAGCTATGAGCGGCTCAGCTTCTGGCACACAAACTGAAGTTAACATTAAAATCAAAACTCAAAATCACGGGAAGCGAGCTATAGTTTTTTTTAAAAGAGCAGAACCACACACCTTTGGTATACGGTAACAGTACAAAATGCAGGAAATCTTTGATTTTTTTAACTGTTTGATTCGGAGAAATGTATGCGACCACCAAAATGACAAGACTTGCTGGTATGTGCGGTAGGCGGGCGTCTTAATTGCCAATACAGTTGGACCCCCAGACGAGGGTAGCGAAGAGACACCGTCAAGCGCATGCTTAAAAATTAGAAATATTAGAGAAAATCAAAAATACCCGTTTATTTAATTAGTTAGTTTTTTTTAATCGAGAAATCTTTTTTAATCACAATTAAAAATATTATATTGACAGGAATTAACCTCAAAGTATGGAAATGATAAGCACTTAAATTTTTATTCAAATAATTCCATATTACTTACTCCTATTTTTTTTAAGAATGATGAGCTTTGTCAGACGCTTAACAAGAAATATAATTATTAATATATAGTTTACACATATATAAATATATCCTCAGATTTCACACACAACGAGCCCTGAGACTTTGACAATTGAGCGTAAGAATCACAAGTTTATTCTGGATGAAGTCTAATAAGACTTGCTGGTATGGGCGGTGGGCGGGCGTCTTAATTGCTACCACAGTTGGACCCCGAGACGAGGCTAGCGAAGAGACACCCCAAGGCGCTGAATTGGTCAAATCAAACAGCGTGCGCTTCTCCCGATTTCCTGTTACGCATTTCCGTCCCTTTTCACAAAATCACTCCAACCCAGCAACCGAAAGTAAAGATGTTACACATGAAAATCTGTAACAATATTGTTATATTTTTTTTAGCTATTATGGGATAATCGCCTCTAACTGTAATCTAAAATTAATTCATTAAACTCTTCCTAATGTTTCGAAATTAAATCTCGATTATTACAGAGCGAAATTAGTTCTTCACCTTCATTCAAAAATAATTCATATTCAGATGTACCCGTTATCATAAATGGATTACAAACCCAATCAAATCTTTTACATCTAAATTTGGGTAGTAATGAATAATTCTCTCCGGTAGTGTTGCCAAACGGTCGTTAACAATTTTATGAATAGTTTATTTCTATAAAACGGCCGAATGATTCAGTTCCGGATTTGTTTATCTATTTATTTATTTTTTACCTCAGAGTATCTTTAATAATTTTTTTAAAAAAATCGGCTGCACACTTCAATAATTTGATGGCACACAGAGAAGTGCCGCGACACAGTGGTTGAGTGAATGAATAATAACGTCGCACGTTTAGCTACACGAGAGTTTTGGGGGGGGGGGCAGACCTCTTAATTTTGAACCATGTTCAAGTGACGAGGAAGACACCTGAGCTAGCACCCTCTTTCCTAACTACCAAACCAAACCAACGGGATGGGGTTTCAGCTCTCGACAGATTTAACTCGCATTGCTCCTTTACATGGCGGGTCTTTAGTGGTACTAGGCTCGAACTCATGACACACCGGCCATGAGTGCGTTACCTTGACCACTAGGCTACTACGACCTCTACCGTGATTGAGAACCACTGTCTTAAATACTCGCTTCAATTTGATCCCGATAGCTGAGTGGTCAAGGTCTCGAACTCGTAGCAGGCATTGTCGAGTAGTAGGTTCGAATCCTAGTGCTACTGAATAAACACCATGTACAAGGGGTGATGCTCACTAAATTTGTCGAGGTCTAAATTCCTCACATTGATACGGGGTATTAGCTAAGGTTTAACCCTCGTCAATTAACCGAGGCTCAAAGTTGCGAGTCCTTAAACAATATATATCTGTCTCTCGCGTTGCTTTATAGTGCGACGTTTAAATAAACACCGCGTGGCTGTCATGGTTTCTGTCGAAACTAGGGTTCTAATACCAGATGCCTCTAAGGTCACATAATGTAGAAGGGCGTTAATCTCGTTAAATTTGCAAAGGCTCAAGGCCTTCCTCCGTTGGTGTGATGTGGAAGTTTGGAAAGTAGGACGCTCGGTTAGTTGTCATCCTCGTCACTTGACCGTGGTTCAAACTTACCAGGTCAGTCATCAATAGTCCTCGTTTTGCTTTAACTCGGGAGCGGTCTCGCGGGGCACCGAGTCACCCCAGGCTGACAAAATTGTTAATTCTGGAAAAACTGTTTGTTACCAATGGCCTTGACAGTATCCTTCTATATGACAGGTCACGGTAGCCAAGTGGTCAAGGTATCGAATCATGGCTAGCGTGTAATAAATTTGAGCCCAGTACCACTGAAGACCCGCCGTGTAGGGGAGCGATGCACGTTAAATCTGTCGAGAGCTCAAACGGCCCCCCGTTGGTGTGGTGTGGTAGTTAGGAGAGGGGGTGCCAGCTTAAGTGTCGTCCGCGTCACTTGACCATGGTTCAAAATTACGTGATTCGTCGCCAAAACCCCTCGTGTAGCTGAACAGTGCGAAGTTAATATTGACTCACTCACTCTATATGACAGTCTTCATGGGAGCTAAAATGTATTTGTCACATATCTCCCTCCTTTTTGGGAGAGGCAAACGCGTTTTTTTTTACAGTCTTAAGGTACCTGTTTTGACTAAGTTCCCCGCGTGACCAGTTTTGTTTCAAAATATTTTCTATGAACATGCTACATTTTCCCCCTGTGAAAGACTTATATGGTGTTGTACTACTTATTATGGTTTATATAAATGTAAATGAGCAGATCATAAAAAAATAAACGGGCATCTGTGATCTCTCTATTGTAGGAAGTTGAAACTGATCAAGCAGAAAAACCTGCTGAAATACTGCAAATTAATCATGAAAAGCGAAATAATACAAAGTAAATTCGAGAAAAGCAATGAAAATGGAAGAATAATTTTTAAATGCTACCTAAAGGAACTCCATCAAGAAAAATATGAAGTCATAAATGCACCACAAGACACACTGTACCCTTTCAAAAAGGCACAAGCAAGAAAAAGTTCAACATGCTATTTGTCGTCCTCGAAGGACAGTAAAATTACAATAACATGATCAAAATAGGATAGCTTTGCCTGCAAAATAACATTCCTACAATGTTAGTGAAAAGTGTCAGTGATTTGTGTCCTTTATTAAAGTCACGGAGGTTTGAAACTTCTTGGTTCAGTTTGATTCATATTTTTTCTCAAATTATCAAAGAAAAATTGAAAAATCATCAAATATAGGTAAGTATACTTTCTCTTACATAAATTATTCACTAGAATTGTGATTTTTATTGCGTACAGTAAAAATAATTATAAAAAAAAAAGGATTGGGGTGATTCAGTCACCCCGTATGACCATTAACTTTAGTGTCGATTGCGCACCTGCTCCCGGATCAAAGTGTGTTGTAAAAATCAGTCAAACAATCCATATTTGTATCGTGGGCTCTAAAATTCTATAGGTGGTCATCTGGCTCACAATTTGATGAGAATATAATGTGGCAGATTTCTGCAAAATTACTTGTTTATAGACACCAAAGTGCTATTGTTAGCTATCAATTAATTGCAACTGATACTTTCTTTTTCAAATACTTTCTTTCACCAACAAAGAAATTATTTTCTAAAAATATGATGCAATTGCAATGCATTTCTCTCGGAACTCGTATTGTATTGAAATAAAACTCCTACAAAAATTACACAATATTTTGTCAATCCATTGATATATTATGGTAATTTATACGCATTCTTGATTTCAATAAGGAATTGAAATAAAATGCAATTAATAAGAATTTTTTATGACAGTTGCGATATTACTATATTTTTCTTTAGAACTGTTTCATCCTATTTTGGTTTCCTTCTTGGCTTATTTTTTGGGTCAAACAATTTTTTCTCCGTAAAGTTTTTCGATAAGACTTGGCGAAAACTATTTGCTGTAGTCTCCAAAATAGTAACCTGACAAGGGTAACATAATCGTAAAGGGTTGCCATGAGTAATCAGAGAAAGATAAATTCGATTTTGTTTGACATTTGAAGGACAGTTTTACGTTTATTTGAATTCTCTTTTCACAAAAATTTATCGTAAAAATTTGAGATTTAAAAATAGTTAAATATATATTTATGTATAAATTATGTCCTGTTTTGGTAGACAAAACTGATTTTGCAAAATTTTGCATATAACTTTTTAAAGGTAAGTTGTTGCTAAGTTTTTAATATATCTATTTAAATTTTACGAAGCATATTATATACACACTATAGAACAAATGATAATGATTATAAATATTTTTAACGGAAATATAGAGCAGCAGACTAGTTTTTTCACCTTTAAGGTTAAAATATGCGAAGAATAATTTTTGTAAGAATCGACATTCTGATGAGCTCAAAGGCATCGCGTTGGCGTGGTGTGGTAGTTCGGAGAAAAGGTGCCAGCTCGAGTGTCGTCCTCGTCACTAAACCAAGGCTCAAAATTACGATGTCTGTCACCAATAGTCACCGATGTCTGTCACCTTCAAAGTACGAGTGGCCGCGGTGGCCTAGTGGTTCTGATCACGAACTCGTGGCCAGTGTGTTATGAGCTCAAACCTAGTGCCGCTGAAAACCTTCGAGCTTTAAAGACCCGCCGTGTAGGGGAGTGATTCACGTTAAATCTGTCGAGAGCTCAAACGTCCTCCCGATGGTGTGGTGTGGTAGTTAGGAGAGCGGGTGCCAGCTCAGGTCACTTTATCGAGGTTCAAAACTACGACGTCCTTCGCCAATAACCATCGTGTTACTAAAAAGTGGACGTTAATATAACTGTTACTCCCACTCCAAACTAGAGGGTTATCTAAATAAATTTATTTAGACTTGAAAAAAAAAATTATTTTGCTTACATCAGCAAATATCACTTAAGTATTAAGTATATCATTTATGCGAACTTTGTAAAACTATTTTCCTAATCATCTACATATCTGATCACCGATAAAAAAAGTATCTGACCTTTGAGTTATATCATCCTTTGTAAGTAACTGCCCATTGGCCAGTTCATTCTTAAACCGTTAATCCAAACTAAAGGCAGAATGCTCTAGCAACCTAATGAATCAAGACTTTGGGTGATTGTGTGAGTTTTATCAGTGTTTACTAGGGCAAATTCACATTTTTTTCTTCTTTTTTGACAATACGTAACCAATAAGGTGCCAAATCTTGGCGACAATTGTTTCGATTCGATACTTGGCAGCTCGAGGAACCAAACAATGAGAGACTTTTCCGATTAGGAGATGGAAAAGTGCACACTTGGTCAAATCACGTGATCGCACGGAGTGTCTGCGCGCGACTGATAAACGAATGCTCGGTACAGAATCCGGTAACACAGGAACACTAAAACCACAAAAACAATTCCAAGTCAAAACCCGCTGACCATCCTGAAATGGACATGTAAGGCAGGTGAGTTGTTTTTCCGCTGGAGGTTACAAGTTTCACTTTCAGTTGTTTTGTTTTTTTAATGGAGCGAAAGGAAATGGGTTGTAAAAATTGATTCGAATAAGATAAAATTGATAGTTAGTTCTATCAGTGAGAATTGTTTTTTCCGAGAAGTGTCCTAAAAATTGTGGGATAGCTTAAATTTTTTTTATTTTAAAGCTTAAAATCTGTGAGTATTGTATTTATTATTAATATTAATGATGCGTTCGGTTTAATTTTGGAACTTTGTCTTTAAGTTTTGATATTTGTTGCAAATTTGTATTTATTTAATAAATTAGCTGTCTTATTTTTAAGGTGTAATTTATTACTTGTGAGCAGACCATAATGTGATAATCAAATTGACAATAACTTAAGCACGTGACACTGGTTTTTTTTTTGCAAAAGCTTTGAATTTTTATTATAAATTTGCTTATATACAATCAGTTTCATTTGCCTAAATTTTGCTTCTTTACCTTTGTAAGTTTGTGTTTAAGGGCTCACATGGAAATCAAAATACCAAAATCTTTGATTTTTGTTGGGTTTTTCATCAAATTTAGATTGGATGGCATTTTTAAATTCCTACTATAACACACTCTCCCTTAGATTTCTTTATTTATATATCTTGTTCAAATTTTCAATCGTTAATAAAATACTTTCTATTCATCCATTCAAGTTAAAATACATTTTTTTTAAATTGCAGTGGATGACACTTGATGTTAATGCAGTTTTTTTCAAATGTTAATTCATTAATTAAATTAAAGAATGAATTATAAGTAACAAACAAAAATAATAGTCTAACAGCATATATCGAAATAAAAATCGTTCGCTGTGTCCATGTAGCGCAATGGATAGCGCGTTGGACTTCCAATCCCACTTGGGATGGCCAAATCTCTGAGAATGTGATTTCTTTTTTACTCTACTATTTTATTAGAATAATTAAATTTAATTAATGAATAAATAGTAACAAACAAAAAAAGAAGTTTAACGCCATATATGGAAAGGAAAATGAAAAATTGCAAGGAAAATTGCTTTCTGTTTTGTCACTTAATATTGTGATTCTGTCATATGTATGTACATATTTATATTAATTGTAACTATTTAATAAAAAGTAACTAAAATAAATTTTTCTTTGTTGACCTAAGTAGGAATTGACTTAATTTTTTTTATATTACTTGTTTATAACTATACTTACTTCACTTTTCTTAACTGCATTTAATAATTCATATTTATCAAAGTACTATCACATTTGTATTCTTTTTATCCTTTTTTATATTACTTGTTTATGTATTAAAAAAATACATGTTAAGTTTCTTTAAAAAGAATTTAACAATTGAATTTAAAAAAATCATCCAGTTCATTTTTTTTATTTAATCTAAACTTCATTTTGTTATTCACAATTAAAAAAAAAAGATTATTGCTTTCACGCAGTTTTTGCTCACATAGTTTGACATGAAATCGAAAAAAAATTTGATTCAAAAAATAAAATTTAATATTGAAAAAGAAGCTTTAAAATTTGTTTGTGTAAATATTTTTAAAATGTCAAAATTATCAAATTTTGTGTATCTCCTTTTAGTTTTTTAATGAAGTCTGCTTTATGGTCCATTTTCCATTTGAGTAAAAGTAACAGAGGAACTAATGCTTGAAATAATAAGGAAAATTTTTAAAAATTAAATAAGTTTAAGATGTAACTTTTAATCTGCCATCTAAAGTTATTGTTAAACAGTGGTAATCTCATCTTTGTTAATTTTTTTAGACTAAGCAAAACTATATCAGCAAGAAAACAAAAGTGTAATTGAAGAACTATTTAATAGAATTCTAGCATATTATATAATAACAAACTATATTCTAGCTATTATAATAACAAACTATTATAATAAGAATGTGCCTAGAGTTCCTGTACTTAATATTAAATGCTTTATTATTTTTTTCCATTATATCTTAGAAAAATCTTAAAATTGAGGTTTACATTTGAATTTCATTAACAAGAGTTTTAGAAATAAGATGTTCCAGACAAATGACCAGTTAATTTAAATTTAATTAAATTTTTGAATTAAATGTTGTTTTTTGAGTTTAAAAGAATTTTTTTTTATTACGAAGCAATACAGCTGTAGTAAATTTGAGTACAATAATTAGTAATTTCTATGTAAGAAAAGAGTTTTCCCTTCCTTTAAATGAAAAAAGAAAGAGTATTCATACTCTCAGCAGTTGACTTTGATTCTGCGTTAAAGTAAGGGTTTTTTTTCCTTACCCTCTCAAGTCATAGCGATATTTTTCAAAAATTTAATGTTATTCATCATTTGATACTTTCAATCTTTTCTAAAAAATTTGTTTTTCTTAATTTTCATAAACATTTTCTATGTAAAGGTATAATTATTTTCCTCCAAAGACTTTTCTTAAACACAGCAATGCAGTTTTATTTACCCCTCATAGAAATTGAAGAATTTTCCAACATTTTAAAACTAAGCAATATTTATATGCATAATACCTTTTTTTTCAATTCCTACTATTAGTTCACTCTCTCCCTATATATATATATATATATATATATATATATATATATATATATCTTAGTAAAATTTTAAATCATTAATAAAATACTTTCTATTAATCCACATACACACGCATTCAAGTTAAAATACATTTTTTAAAACTTTTAGTGGATGCCACTTGATGTTACTACAGTTTTTTCCAATATTAATTCATTAAAAAAAATAAAAAATGAATAAATAGAAACAAACAAAAATAATAATCCAACACTATACATAGAAAGAAAGTCATTCGTTGTGTCCTTGTAGTGCAGTGGATAACGCGTTGGACGTCTAATGCAAAGGTCGTGGGTTCAAATCCAACCTGGGATGGCCTAATCTCTGATAATGTGATTTCTTTTTTACTATACTATTCCATTAGAATAATTAAATTTTTTAATGAATAAATAGTAACAAACAAAAAAAAATTGTCCAACACCCGATATAGAAAGGAAAATGAAAATTTGCAAGGAAAATCGCTTTTTATCTTGTCACTTAATATTGTGTCTGTCAAATGTATATACATATTTATATTAATTGTAACCAAAAAAAAAAGCAACTGAAATAAGATATTTTTGTTGACCTAAGTAGGAATCAACTTTTAAAAAAAATTTTATATTACTTATTTTTTACACTTAGTCACACACACACAGTAAAATTCAGTTAAGTTATAGTGAAAAAAAACAGTGTTCCTGTTTCAAAAACAGAATCACTGATACCCCCGAAATAACAGAAGAAACAAAAGTCTAGGGAAAAATTATTTAAGTACAAAATACTGTTTTCTAATATATCATTATATACCAATACAACCCATGTAATAATTTATTTTTAATGTCAAACATTTACGAAGTCATTTCTTACATCATTTTTAACTTTTTAAGAATCCATCTCTTTCCGAGATTGCATGGAACCATAAATCTTCAGAACTCTTGGCATGAATCATGAAATTTTCGAAATACAACTTTTATACTCATTTCGTTAAACCGCAACTTTGACAAAACAAGAAATGACTGAGGATGAATCTAAATGATGAATCTAATCTTTAATAAATCGTTTTTAAAAAATGATACAAAAATGATTACTTTATATTGCTTTTATTTAATACAAAAGGAAAAAAAAGATGATTACTTTATACTTTCTTTGTCAATTTTTCTCTCATCTCACCTAAGATAAGTCTTTGGCTTTTCAGCATCAAACAAAATAATAATTCTTTATGTGTTCATCTTCAGAGCAACTCCTTTTATTTCCGGAATCTTTTTATTTTTGTTCTGATTCTTTTCTTCCGCCTCAGAATTACTTTTCTTCTTCGCAATATAACTTTTTGGAATAGTTTCTTTCATTTGGAGAAATGAATCAATATCTTTTTTGTGGCCATAGTTTTTGAAAAAAGGAGTAAACTTTACAGATGAAAGTTTAAGATTAAAAAAAAATACACACTATTAGATGACGAGATTGGGAACGAGTTGGTACCCTACTTTATGACTCTGAACCTCAATATATTGAATTGTTCTACTCGAAATTCTGCAAAAAAAAAATGTTTTACCAATTAGTGGTTTATATTATTTTAAAAAATACCTCAATTGAATTAAACCATCAAAATTTTTCATTTTGGTAGAGTATTCTTTTAAAATTAAGTTCATTACGGATGAAAGAATTGAAACAAAATTTAACTGACCAATTTATTGATATCTAAAAATTAGCCCCTTTGGCTAAATTATCATTTTACACTATCAGTTAATATCATAAACATGACTTTCTTGGAAGTATTTACACAAATGTTCATAATTTTAACAAGTGAGGACATAAAAAGGAAAACAAATTTCCTCTTCAAATATACATGTTTCTTGCAATTTCATACATTCTATTTCTTTTTCTTTCAACTATTTTACAATTCCCATTCATTAATGGGGAGAAAAATTTTCAATTAAGAAAAAAATTACTTTTAATCAATTGAAGAAGACTGCAAAATGAAATTAAATTTAGAACGTGTTCTATTATGACAGACAGAGCTTCAGCATGAGCATAAATCTTTCGAACACACTTCAAAGGATATACGAGTATAGCTCTGAAATTTTTGAGATACGCGCAGACGATTAGTTGGAAAAAGAATTAACGGTTTCATTTGAAAATACAAAGTATTTTTACACTGCAGACGACTATTTACTCACTTACTTCAAGTTGTTTAGCGTAGAATAGATTTTAGACGGAAGAGAAAATGGAGTTGACTCAAGAACATTATCGTGTTATGATTTTCTATGAATTTAAAGCTGGATTAAATCAAGAGGAATGCTTTCAACGGCTGCAATTAGCATTTGGTGATGAATCTCCATGTCGTGCTAATATATTCGGATGGTTAAAAAATTTTCCAGTGGTCGCAGTTCTCTTCAGGATGAAGAACACACAGGAAGGCTGCGGTTGGCAGTAATCCCGGATAATGTGTCTACCATACGAAAAATGTTAAGGAATGATAATCGCTGTACCTACCAAATGATACAGAAGGAACATAACATTGGATCCGCAGTCATACTCAAAATTATTCATGAAGAATTATGTATGAAAAAAGTACTTAACCGTTGGGTTCCCCATAATCTAACTGAGCACCCAAAAGAGGAGCGTGTCAGAATGAGTAAAGAAACCCTTTAATTGCTAAATGAAGGTGGCCACCCCATCATTTCTAAAATTGTAACGGGTGTGGAAACGTATATACCGTTTTTTGACGTTCCAACACGTCAAGAAAGCAAAATATGGGTCTTTGAAAATGATCCCACGCCAACAATGATGAAAAGACAACAAGCGATGAAAAAAACAATGCATGCCGTTTTCTTCAGAAGTATGGGATTGGTCAAAGGCATCAAGTTGGAAGGACAGTAACAGCAAACTGGAATACCTCTAAATGTCTTCCAGAAATTCTCCAAGAAGTTAATGCTAAAGGACTAATGCTTCCCCATGACAATGCATCTTCTCATACAACCAGATTAACAGTTAAGTTTCTTAAACAAAAACAAATTAAAGTCAAACATCCACCTTATTATCTGGATCTAGCTATGTGTGACTTTTGGTTATTTTTTAATCTAAAAAAAGAACTTATGAGGAGGTCGTTTTCATTCGGTAGAAGAGATTGATGTGGCTACAAATGCATTTTTTCATCAATTCCAAGAAATGAATGGTTTTGAGGGATTTAATCAGTGGAAAATTCCTCTACAAAAGTGCATTGATACTTGGAGGAGACTACTTTGAACAGTCCTAAAATTTTGTAAGTATAACTTTAAAAACCTAGGAGTATCACAAATATTTCAGAGTGGCCCTCGTATCTGATATTATTGAATTAGTTTGTCTGTTACACAAATAAAAGAAATAATCTCTGACCGTAACTTGACGGTTTTTCCATTTAAAATTACCTGAAATACGCCCAAATAAATATTTCTGTATATTATCTTATCATTTATATGCATACAGGTAGGTCAAAAAGTTTCTGGAATAGAGGTCAATTACAAATTTTTAAAAAATGGAGCAATAGTTTAATTTTATTGGCCTTCAGGGCACCGCCTTCCTGCATGCACACACTTGTTCTAGCGTTCTTATAACTTTTCGAAAAACTTCTGGAACCCACTTTTTGAGAGGTTCTTCAGTTGCTCCGTTGCATTTTGGATCACCTCATCTGAATCTACAAAACGATGTCTCTTCAATTTCATTTTCAATCATGGAAACAGGTAAGAATTCTCTGATGCTGGAATCGTTTCGTACGCTTTCTTCAGCATCTCGAGCGTCTCAGAAGGTTCTTTCACACATAATTTGATGTTTGCACGCTGCTCCAAAGTTCGACGAAGGAAAATTCGCTTTGTGAGAAATGATCTGCAGGTAACGCCAACAGTACGGGAAATAAATTCCAGATGGCTGTGTGTTTTCCTTATTAGTACTGACAACCCCCGAAACAGATATTTCTCCTCCAACAAACACCTGCAGGAATGATGGGGCAGTGGCGTAACGGAGAATATTAGGGCCCCCTACAAAATCAGATTCTGGCTTCAAGCCTGGTCTTACAAAGGGTTCGTACTTGGCATCAGTCGGGCTTTGGGCCCCCAAGAATTCTGCCTCCACACGATACGGGGGGTGTATGTTGCGCCACGGGTAGGGGACCATTCGGGAACTTTTTGACTATTGTAGTATATGACGAATATTTTTAGGTAAATGTAATAGATTTGCATTTCCGTCATAATGTTTCAAGAAGAGTCTTAAATGGAGAATATTAACCTTGTGTGGGTTCTTTTACTGATCGGTGTGTTCGAATTGATAAAAAATGACAGTCGGTTTTTGTCCCACCGATTTATTTTTCTCTTCTAAGGGACACATCCCAAAAAAACGAATAAATTATGAAGATGTTAACAGATTGCAAAATCCATCGTCAAGCAGTCCTTTTTTTCTGCAACCACGTTATTCGTGTCTCTCGCTTCCTTCTGCCGCGTCCGGTCTGGTCTGGTCTCGACTCTCTTGTTGCCTTACCCTCTATATATGCCGGACCCGCTGCCAGCTCCCCCCATACATGGTCTCACCTGTTGCCAGGTTCTCCCATATATGCTCGATCCATTGCCAGGTGTGGGTATCAGATCCTTACAGAGAATTTAATGGTCTTTGTATTTTCACATTCTGTATCTCTTTCATATTCTGTTCATTTGGCCTAATTCAATTATTAAGGTAACTAAGACGTCCTCAGCAAGTAAAAGATAGCTTTTTTACACCAAATTTAAACTTTGTGTACGCGTCGGATTTTCAGAGGCACTTGGACTCGAATATACAACTCTACAAAAACAACTATAGCCGCGAATTCGCAACGATGACCACACAAGTACTGCGGCTTCAAATTTTTTAAATAACATTATTGGTATTTTGTGTTTATTTCCCTTATAAAATACGACTGATCCTATAAATGTATGTATGCACTCAAAAAGGTATATTATGAAAATTGCTTCCATGCCTTATAAAGGGACAATTGCGTGTTCGGTGACAAGCAGTTGACCTTGGCAGGGGTGTTTAATTGACCCACCGACCTGCCGGTCCGCAGCTACGCCGTTCATGCCTTAGACGACTGAGACGAAAGGAATCCCTATTCGGATCAGTCGTTAAGGGCTTTTATTCCTGCCCTTTGTTGTTTGTGACTTGCCGAATGAGGCCCCCTCTGTCCGGGTTATATACTTTAACGTTTCATTAAGAATCATATTCTAAAGAGGAGAAAGGAAGGGATCATATTACAAGATTCACGGGGTTGCCGATCTGAAAGAAGCAATGAATTGTGGCCGTGATGGCCGAGCTGTCACAGTCACGAACTCGTGATAGGCGTTATCGAGTCATAGGTTCGAAGCCAGGTGTCACTGAATATCTGTCGTGCAAAGGGGCTGATGCACGTTACATCTGTCGAGACAAAGTCCTCTCGTTGGAGTGGTATTTAAGTTCTGAGAGGAGGTGCCAGTTCATGCGTTGTCTTCGTCACTTCACCGTGGTTCAAAGAATTACAAGGTCTATCACCAATGGACAAGTTCTACTTTGTAAACAACAACATTGAGTGGAACCCTCTCTTACTTCCGGTGTAATGTTAATCTATGGGAAAACATCGAAATTCAACTGAGTTTTTCAAACTTTTAATGCAAGTTTTTTTAAGACTTTTTTGCACTATATGGATAAAAGATGATCTGTAGATTTCAGATTCAGGATTTTATAGTATTTATTTTTCTAAAATACCTTGTTAATTTCTTAGCTCAAAGCAATGGTGATTTTGCATTAACCGGAAGAAGAAAAGGGTATTAATGACTGTAGCGCACCCATAGTAAGTTTTACGGTAGAACTTGCCCATAGCTCTCGTGTTACAGCCCTTGGCCGCGGTAGCCAAGTGGTCGAGGTATCGGATCATGGCTAGCGTGTCATGAATTCGAGCCCAGTACCACTGAAGATCCGACGTGTAGGGAGCGATGCTCGTTAAATCTATCGAGAGCTCAAACCTCCTCCCGTTGGTGTGGCGTAGTAGTTAGGAGAGAGGTGCCAGCTCAGGTGTCATCCTCGTCTCTTGACCATGGTTCAAAATTTACGAGGTCCCCTCGCGTAGCTGAACAGCGCGACGTGAAAATTCACTCACTCCCCCAACATCCCTCGTGCAGCTACTGAGGGCGAAATTAAAAATCAGTCAATATGCCTGAAAATGTGTTCAGGGTTCGGATCGGGACACCAGGTTTAGAAATTTAGGTACAAAAATATTAAGAAAAACAATCCTATATATGAGAATCAAATAAAATGAATCCCAAAGCATTATTGCATTAAAATACGCTGTACTTATTTCTAAAATGCATGCATTAATTATCTGTTGTGTTTCACGAATAAAAACTTTTAAAGCGATATTTTATTATTATCGTTCACGTAGTATTAAGATTGCATCTTTCTCTCAGATGCAGGCCTTTTTTGAGTGACAGGAGTAAATTAACACTCATTTCCGAATTTACTATCAGTAAGTCATCAACTTCCTCTTTATTTTCGAATTGACGCTTGACAGAACGCATTGCAGAGAGAATACCAGTAGAGGTCACACTGCGTCGCAGCTTAACTACAGTTTCTCTCAGCTTAACCAAACATTAATTAGCTTTTTCGGATAGATTCTTGCATTCTTCGTCTGAAAGCTTCTTAAAAAGGAGTGAAGCCAAAATGCTACCTTACTTCAAACGGAAGTTTCTGCGTTTACTTCGCTTACGCGGGAATGTTTCGTAAATAGATCCGTTACAGGACTATGCGCTTTGTTGATTATGATTTGCATCTGTTTATAGACAAAAGTGTGGCATTGAGTTTTATTAGATAAATCATGTTTTGTGTGGCAGTTTTTCAGATGCAACTACTAAATATAAGGTAAGACATGCTTTTTATTAGACTTCCATTTTCAAAATGGATCTTAATGCGTTGGGGTTATTTTTTTTAAAGAAATAAATTGTTGAAAAAAATATAAAAATATAGGTTTTAAGAAAATATTCATTTACAAACAGATAATTACATCTTTTTTCAATTCCTAATATTAGCTCACTCTCTTCCTATATATATATATATATCTTGTTAAAATTTTCAATCGTTAATAAAATACTTTCTATTCATCCAATCGAATTCAAATAAATTTTTTAAACTTGTAGTGGATTATACTTGATGTTAATGAAGTTTTTTTTCAAATATTAATTAATTGATTAAATTAAATTAAATTAATTACCGGTTATTGACGCCAACTTAGATTCTTCTCCATTGTTGTAACAATATAACTGTTAAAACAATGACAAAAGTTGGCGTCGAAAACGGTTTTTCAAACTAGCCAAACCGGGTGTGCATTGTTATAACAATGCAAACAAAAATAATCATGCTCTTTTCTTAAATCCTACTATTAATTCATTCTCTCCGTATATATATATAATGTTTACATTCTCAATCGTTAATAAAATACTCTCTATTCATCCATTCAAAGTAGGAATTGACTTAAAAGTTTTTTTTTTTACTTGTTGATATGATAGCGCGTAATTTAAGATAGCTAACTTCTTAAAGAACCGCGATTTTGCAAAAGCGTATAAAATAATGTTTTTTAAAAAAAATTTTGTGTCAGTTGAAATAGAATAAATATAAAAAGTTGTTTTAAGAATACTATTACAATACCAAGCAATTAAAATGGAGTTTTTTTGCCAAAAAAAATTATTTATTTTTAAGACATTTTCCTTTTATGAAAAATGCATCTACAAAATTTTGTCTCTATATAACTGTCAACACCGAGTTTGATTTCGGGTTTTTGAAAAATTCCCAATATTTTCATAGTTGAAATCAATTGTTAAAATTTCTCTGAAGTATCAAAATCCATTTCTAATTTATGCATTTCAAAATTCCTAGTTCAACTTCAGTACTCTAGCTATATATAGGCAAAATATTATTATAGAAGCATTTTTCACATAAAAGGGAAATGTTTTGAAAATGTCATTTTTTTCTTCACTTTTTGCCAAAAAATTGCATAGAAATATTTTTTTCTTTTTAGTAATATTTTTAAAACAATTTTATATGTATCTTCTAATTCAACTGTGTGATGTCGAGAAGATAATTTAATTAATTTCTACTCTTTTTCAAAATCACGGTTCTCTCTCCAAACACTGTGAGATATTGAGAGAGAAGAAACAAAAAAATTTAAATGCGTTCACTTCTATTTATACTCCATTTCTTCGTAATTGGAGTAATAAAATATACTCGTGCCCAAAATTAAGGTCAGAAACACGTTTTTCATAATAACTTGAAAATGCCTCCAGTAAAATTGATAGAATCTGCATTTCATATACAGTCGACTCTCGATAATTCGAAGTTGGAGGAGGGACCAATGAAAAACTTCGAATTATCAAGAGGATAGAATAAAGCTTTCAAAATACACGAAGAGAATTTTTTTTTCCTAACACATTTAAATTTGAAACTATGTAATAAAACAACAATTGTATGTATGTATAAAATTGCGTCAAAATATTTTTAAAAAGTACATATTACACAGTATAAGTAGTATACAGAAGTTAAAATTCAAGTATTAAAAGAATACATTTATATAGTAATTCTCGAACAGGACTCTTTCTCGCCCCCACCAAGTCTCTTCCATTCCTCATTAGAAATAAAAATCGTTTCGCACCCGGTTCCCTCAAACACTGTTCGTAACACTATTGATTCTTCAAGGCAAGGTCCGGCCAATGCCCTATTTGGTACCACATTCTATAAGTCACACAGATGAGCCATAAATCGTTATGTTAGTCCGATGCAAAAAACACCATCTTCAGCTGAGGAACCGGGAAACACAAAGAAGGGGTAACACAGACAGATGGTCATCAAAGAGGCTACGTTGCAAGGAGACATGCAGAGACAATGCAACACAAAACATGTAAGCTGCAACCTGTTTGATAAAGGACTCTAGTTGTAAGATTTTCTAACTGTCGGGAGTTTTATAAGATAACTTCGAATTGTTGCGTGTTCTTGTAGTTGGGCCAGCCACAGATTTTACTTCGAAACATTGAGTATACCAAAACGTATTGCTTTAGTAAGAGTTTTTCTTGGGGCTGAGCATATATTTTGAATTAGCGAGAGTTTCGTATTATCGACAGTGTGAATTAATGAGAGTTTACTGTATTTTGAAGAACGGGTAGTACAATATCAACCTTCAGTTTAGGAAAAGCTGTTTTTTTAACGTTT
>BMAO01030381.1:0-70348 GCA_019973975.1 Trichonephila clavata
TAATCTTTGGATATTTAAATTTTAAATTGAATTTTTAATTTATTCCACTTCTAATATTTTTTCATTTATTTCGTAAATTTCATACAATTTGGTTGAGTGAGTGAGTGAATATTAACGTCGCTCTGTTCAGCTATACTCGAGAACTTTTGGCGACGAACCTCGTCATTTTGAACCATAGTCAAGTGACGAGGATGACACCTGTGCTAGCACCTCTCTCCTTCTCCTAACTACCACACCACACCAACAGAGGGACGTTTCAGCTCTTGACAGACTTAACGTGCATCGTTCCTCTACACGGCGGGTCTTCAGTGGTAATGGGCTCGAACTCATGATACGCCAGCCACGAGTCCGTTACCTAGAAAAGGTTTACCTGTTTCATTAAAAGATTCTAAAGTGAAGAAAGTGGAAATTATTGCCTTTCAAAAGGGAAAAATGTGTGTTTTGAAGTACAAGGATAAAAAACCCCTGCATATGATTAGCATTTTTCATAACGCTGATATGATGGAAGTGAAAGCTAAGAAACAAGATTCTGTGAAAATGAAACCAAAAGCAGCGGTGTTTTATCTATCAACACTATGGGTGGTGTTGATAGATCAGACCAGTGTCTATCCTACTATCCTGTTGCCCGAAATCAACAAAGGAAATACTACAAGAAGATTTTTCGACAGTTGTTAAATCAAATTGTGTGGAATTCCTTCACTATCTATAAAAAAAATGGCAGTATTTTAAATCATATTGGTTTTTCGAATGAAACTGATTGAACGATTGATAGAAGAAGGAAGTAGTAATTCCGATTCTCGAAACTTTGTTACCTCTGAAATTTCTAAAAATGTAGTCCGTTTAATTGGAAGGCATAAATGGAAAAATGTGCTTCATAATGGCTTCATATGTGGAAAGTGACTCTTCAAGAAAAAACAAACCACCACGAAAATGTGTCGTATGCTACCTTAAGAAAAATGATAACGGAAAATGCATTCGAAGAGAAACACGTTTTGAATGTAAAGATTGTAATGTTGAACGATTGTGTGCAGCGCCGTGTTTCGAAAAATATCACACTGTGACAGCGCTATAAACGACGTATATCAATCAATCAATGACGTATCTATCAATGTATACAAAATCTTTTTTCTTAAAATTAACGGTTTAAAAATGTTTTGAACAAATATATTTGTTTTTGCCCTCTATATGCATATGTACACTTCTAGCTTCAGTAATGTACAATTGTTTAGATAAACTTTTGGCTTTGTAAAAGGTATTTTGCTTTGACTAAACATTTTATAGCAAATTTTAATAATATTTTGTATACTTCTTTGATAATTTTTGCTATTTATACCTATTTAAATTATTATTTATAAAAGTTTCTTTGCAATTGTTTGTAAATTGAACAAAACCTTTTCTTACACAATTATGTATATTTGAGGATGAATTCTGATTTATTTTATATTCAGTAAATACAAAAATGTTTGTAAATTGCTTTTTCTTTGCAAATTTATTTGTTTTAAAGCATGCCTATTTATATAATGAAATTTCTAACTATCCAAATTATGTCGGGCTTTTTCTCCATTAAAGGCTTTTAGGATTTTAGAAATCATCTTGTAATTATTCATTATATATTTAATAAGGAAAAATATTTCCATACATAAATAAATTTTTGGTCCCGTAAGAATATAATTGTTTTTAGCTACAGTATGTAAAATGTATTGGAATTAGTAGTGCGGCCGGAGTTTTACAAATTATGATTGTTTTTGACTGCACTAAGTTATGTATTTATATTTCATTCTTTTTACATTATGAATAGAAGTCATAAACAGTTTTATAACAGTAAAATAAATTTTTGTTTTTATTCAAATTATGCTATTATATTGATTCTGAAAATAATAAGTTAGTTTGACAAGCCATTATTTAACAATTTTAAAGCATTGAGCATTTTGGAAGTTTTTTAAAACTTTTATAAAATACTAAATTATTAAAAATATTTAATTATTGTAAATGATTTATATTTCTTAGATTATTGGAAACAAAAAGTATAGAATTTAAAATCTATTTCTTTGTTGGATTTTAATAATTATTTTTATAGCTAAACCTGGAAAAACACGAAATTTTTCAAATATTAACTTTAAGATTTTTTTAAAAAACATAACTGGAGCTCCCAGTCCTAAATCCATATGAACTTTTATGGATCATATGTTTGGGAGTATTTACAAGATATTTCAAGATTAGAAGAAAAAAAAGCGTTAGGGATTAGAAAACACATTTTCAAAATTAAAAGTCTGAAAAAAACACATTTATAAAATTTGGAAAGGCAAAAACAAAAACTAATAGTGTCTGTAAAGCTCTAATTTTTAATATGTTATTTTCCAACTTATGTTCTACATCCAAACACTACTTGAAATAATTATGACTGAAAATTTCTTTTTTAATTCAAAATTTTCTTTTACGCAATATTAATAACATTTGTTACTGTGACAGATTATTCGGTTTCATCTTAACCTAATATTTTCACAGGAGTTTTAAATACACAAAACATTTATACACACAAAATAATAGTGATATAAATGTATTCCCGAAATCACCAAGTTTGTAAATAATGTCAATTTTTTTTTTTTAAATCGGGGTAGTTTAGGAAGTTTGGGTTTTTGTTGCATGACTTGAAAATACTAAAGTAGTACTACAAAATATTTACTATAATGTAGTTAAGACATCAGGGAATATTTAGTTCTTTCTACAACATTTGTATTCAGAACATTTACATTTTGAAGTCTAATTGTAACATCATCTGTGAAAGCTGGATTTCAGATTTATAAATTTCAGTCGCGTATTCCTTCCCTTTCAAATGTTATTTCTCACAGAAGCCTGCTTACATTTTTGTCATGCCATTTCTCAACAGGAAAAAATTAATGAAAACAAAGTAAAAAGCTTTTAAATTATATAAATTATAAGTACAAATAAATATAGTGGTCTTTAAATCAATCTTAATTAAGTAAATGTGAGAGAACTCAAAAGCTTCAAAACATAGCAAACAGAAATGATTTTAGAAATTAAAATTTCAGTTAATACCCATTTCACACGAAAAAGTGGCTTGTGTTCAAAAATATTTTCAATTAATTTAATTTAGAATTTCAAAAACACTTTAAAGTGAATTCAAAACTAAAACCAAATCTCAGAAAACTTAAAATTTCTTAAAACCTAATTGGTTTTCAGGTCTTCTGGAATGTATGCTTTGTCTAAGATCCAGCCTAGAGCCTAGGCTTTTTTCACAGTTTGAAAGTATCCTAAAATGATAAGAGAGAGATCCCAGTTCAATTGGAGCAAGCTTTCGAAATATATGGGCCACAAATTTTTTTAAAAAAACCCTGATGTTTTTGTTATTATGCCTTAAATTTGGAAAAATTCTCGACACTTAAGAGAATATTATTTAAAAATCAAAAATTATAATCCGTTTTTTCCACATGTGTAATTTTTTTACAAAACTACCCAAAATTTTTAATATAATAACATTTCAAAAGCAAAAGGTAGGGTTTTCTTGCAATATAGAATGAATTATGAGGATAATGAATTTATACTGTTAATATTTAAGAATAAAATAGCAATTTGTAAGGTTCTAATCCTGGAATTAAGGATACATCTCTAAATGTTAAAATTGCTTATAAAATTTCTTATATTATTAATTGTCAGTTAATTTTACTTATGTAAAATGTTTTAAGTGTACTGTTTTTAAAAGACAAAATTAATCAGTAATGCGCACACATCTTTGCAATGACTGAATTGAAAGATGTAGCTACGGATGACAATTTCCCATTTATAAATATATGCGAATATGCATTTAAAGGATGTAATACTAAAGAAACGGAAAAATGAAAATCAAATCTGAGTAGAAAATGGGAAGAAACGCTTTCGCATTTAACACATTTAAGAAAAATATATTTCCTTATTAAAATTATTGATTGAAAGTGTATTATGTGATTCCGACAAAAATGCTGAAGTGGTGAGAGTATTATTTTATTCTTAGTGTAAGTTGTAATGATGAGATTTGATTTATGCCCAAAAAATTCATTCAACAGAAAAGTATAAATTTAAGGATTAAAATTTGCATAAATTAAAAGTATTAAAATCTCTTTAATGTTATTTTAAATTAAAAATATAATTAAATGCAGAAAGCCCAGTTTTATTGTACAAACTCTTCTTCATCGTATATATAACAGAGGTTCCCAAACTTCGTTGTCTCATAGACCCCTTGCCATGTTTTTCGGTTTCGGGTAGACCCCTGCCTACCTAATATTAAATTTTTGCAAATTTATCAACTTAAATATCTTTTTGATAATTGGTGCTACTACTTTCAAAAAATTAAATTTTTAACTGTAATGAAGTATAGTTCTGTGTTTAAAACTTAAGAAGCGCATATAATGAATTATAGTTAAAACAAAATAACTGAACAAATGCTTTTAAAGAGAAGGATGAATCTGGTGTTTCAATAACAAATTTTCAATATTTAATATCAATCTTGTCAGGTTTAACCCTAACCTTCCTTTTTCGTAAGTGCCTACTTCTTTCTTTCTTTTCCTTTCTTTTTTTTTTTGTTTTTTTTTTGTTTTGAGATTGGCAAACTCAGTGAAACTTCCTCTCACAAGGAAAAACACATTTAAAAACTTTCTCATGATATTCCATATTTTGTGACAAATATCAGGTATGTCTTTTTAAAGCCAAAATTACTGACATCCGTTTCTATAAGATCTTCATTAGGACCTATTCTAATAAGTTCCTATTGCAATATGACACTTTTTTTTTCAAAGCGACTATTTGAAATCATTGTCTACTGCTGTATTACAAAAAAAAAAAAAAAAAAAACAATCTCAAACTTAGTTTCAAAATCTGAGTAAGGGCATTTAAATGTTAAACGTAGGTTAAAATGTCCTGACAGACTGTGACAAATATAAAAAATTCGTGACGTTCAATATTATACTTCTTTAGCTTAATTTTGGAAAAAAATGCTGAAATATTCCTTGTATTAATAAAATTTATGTTATCACCTAGTATGGTAGTCAACTTTTATGTTGTTAAACTAACCTCACTAAATTTAGTAAACGTTAAATTGGTAAAATCTAGTTCCCACTGGATCAAATTTTTTTAAAGAATAACGTCATGATCTGGTTTAATGAGAACCACGATCATAGACCCCATTTACACCTCATGAGCCCCAAATTATTTTTTTACTCGCGTGGAACTCTTGCAGGTCGTCATAGACCCCTGGGAGTGCATATAGATACCTTTGGGAATCATTGGTATATAATGATACTACATTTATTCTCATTTTGCTTTTTTAAAAAAAATGATCACTTTTACTTTTTTACCTCATAATTTTTTTTAAAAAAAAAGAAAGAAAAAAACAGGAAAATCGGTTTGCGTTTTCTTAGTCTGATATTCAACAATGATTACAGATTACTTCTCTCTTGATCAAATCGTAATACCAAAATCAAAACGTTTTTTTTTTTTTTTTTAGTTTTAAAAAATAATAGGAGAAAAATATTAATTTTCTTTTGCTTATTAAAAATATTTTTCAACTTTTAACTCGTCATTTCTTTAAATCTTTATTTTTTATCCTTTATTTGCTTGTTACTATGATTCAACAAATTGGATGGTTTCTGTTCGCCGTGATGTGGATCCAACGTTCATCACACAATTTTCTCCCAAGGCAACAGCTATGAATGAGAAATCTCCCCTTTTTCCAACAACACAGAAACCGAAAAAGCAATAAAATCGTCCCCAACAAAAGCGCTTGTAGACCTCCCGTATCTTAAAGGGGGGAAGGCATAAAATTGTGGTGCATTTTCGAAGTAGTTCGCAAAAGTACACAGGAACCGTTTCGCTACCGCCAGCTTTGAAAAAGTAGACCGCTTTTGAATGAGTTTCAATTAGATCCTCAACCACCCAGAGGGTTAATTACAAAAAACTATCCAGGTGGTGCCACTAATTTTTGTTTCTGGTTTTACCAATTTAAAACGTCATTTTAACGGTGATTTATCGTGTTGCTCTTGTACGTACAGATCTGTTTTCCGCTCTCCTGTTGATTGCATTTTTTCATGTGAGTTTTTGCTTTATTTCTCCTTTTCAAAATTATTTTTATTTGTATTTTGTCAAGATTAATTTCCTTTCATATTTTCTATTATTTTTCATTACTTTAATTTTATTTTTCTATTGGTTGAAATTACACGTGGTTGGTTTTAGGCCTAACTTTTCAATATGTTTATGTTTTGCTATTATGTTGAAAATTTCTGCTGAACGGGGAAGGTTGGATCCCTAAAATATATTTAACCCTAATTTTGCTGGTCCTAATTCAGCAACATCTTTAGAAATCCTAATAGGTCTTCATTTTAGTCCATTGACTCTTCTGGTTTCTTACATTTTAAAGTTCTAATTATGTTTCATGTTATACATACGCTTAGTTAATTCTTGTACAATAGACTTTTCCATCATTTTTTAAAGTTGTTTTTCTTGAAATCTGGTTTAAATCTTCTAGCTTTGTTAGTGATATAATTTTGTATTATCAATTTTATTATGCCATGTATTTTCCATTTTATGTTACTATATATATATCCGATCTGACAACACTGGTGAAACCAAACACAAATGCGTAGCGGAAGGTGTTGACTATCTGCCCCACTGTTGTTCATTTGAGCGTCGTTTGTGTTCCCTGTAAGACATGTTTTACAAAGTGCTTGTCCAGTTTGTTGGTTCTTAACTGAAAACAGGACAATGAAGAAGCAAAAGATCAATTTAAAGTGTTGTTTTAAGCATGACAAGACACCGAAAGAAACTGATGCGATGCTGTTACGCGTTCATGAGGATCAAGAACCTTTCCTGAAGTGTTTGTACGAGTGGTTCACCCGTTTTCGAGAAAGCTGGGAAAGTGTTTCTGTCAAAACCCGTAGCGGAAGACTGGCCACCTCCGTCAGTGACGAAAATATTGAGGAAATTAATCACGAAAAATCGTTGATTAGCTGTGCGCATGAAAGCTAATGCTGCAGTTTAACCGTGAACCTGTACGACAAATCTTTACCCATTAAGCACAACAAGGTTCATGGTTTTTTGTTCACGACAATGCTCACCCTCGCACAGCCAATATCGCCAAACAGTTCCTGAAAAAAAAGGGAGTAGTGCTAATTGAACATCGACCCTACTCTCCAGATCTCAATCCTCCAGACTTCTTCCTATTCACACGACTTAAACTCACTTTGAAAGGAAAGAGGTTTGACGCTATTCCTTCCATCCAACGAAACGTGACGAGGTTTTTGAACTCCATCTTAAAAGACTTCTCGCAAATTTTTCAGGGCATGTATAGCAGATCCCAGCGATGCAGAGGTATGGGAGGTGACTAGATCGAAGGACAGTAAGGTAACTTTCGTAAATATTTCATCTACGTTAATGTTACAGGACTTTTCACTGAACTTTATTGTTAGAGGCTGTATATATAAAGTCGAGCCAACCCTCATATTCTAAAATAGCATGCGCTATAATCTAAAAGCTTCTAAATAAAATTTAAGATTTGGAATAAAACTGCCCCTTAAAATAATTACGAATATTTGTAAAAACACCTCTGCGCGTTCCGTAAGCCCCGCCGTAAATCCATGGAAGAGAATCGTGAAGAAGGGTTTCCAAGGATTGGTTCTCGGCGCGACAACCCCAGTTGTCAGACGACGAAACCAGTGCGGAATTTTTTCTGATACCCTTTTTAAATTTAGATCAAGAGCCTTCCTCTTGAGTGTTCACTCAAGAGGAAGGCATGATTTCAAGGGGGTTGCTTCCAAAAGATCTATCCGCCAGGGTTGCACTAGGAACAAATGATGAATACAGGAGTGAAATGGAGTCTGAAATTTTCGAGCAAATGCATTTCAAATTATATGTAATGTGAAACGAAAGAATGTGCAATTTTTCATGAAATTTATAAATCAAATATTCCATCGTGCTACTTTTATTACATTCGTGTCGCCTTTCTACTTACGACTATATTTAAATTTATGTTATTAACAGTAACTGTGTATTAAACAATTTGATTTAGACTAGGGATTTTAAACGAACCACCTTTGCATGGATGGTTAATATTTAAAAAAAAGAAACAAATAAACAACCAACAAACACAAAAATGGGAAGGAACGTCATAAAAACTAATTCTCTGACTTTGCAATACGCTTATTCAGTTTTCCTCAGCCATTAAACAAAGCTCTTGCGTGCGCGGCCCCCAAAAAGGCAAGCACATAATATTCGAAAAACGTGACCTCTTGCATCGAAAGAAAGCAATAAATAAAAAGCAGAGGTAAGAAATATGAATTAAAAGAAAACTGTTGCTTTCTTCCCGAAATTGAAGCGAGACATTCGAAATGAAAATTCCGTGTAATTACGAACTCAGTCTCATTTGCATATGGAATTAACGACACAGCAAAAAAAAAAGCCCGCTTCTAGTCAAAATTAGACTCAAGTCCAAGAGTGTTATTTCTTAATACGTTTTTGATGCCTCGGCTTAGCTGTCGTTTTTCATGGCTGCCGCCTTTATGCAAATCGCCGTCGTTTACATAATGCGGGAGAGCAGGTGTCACTTTTTTAAAAAAATTCCCCACACAAATAAAAAGGAAATCTAAAAACGGCGATGTTGCGTAAAATATCGCTCGTGGAAACGAAGACGTCCGATTTGCAGACACATGGATCATTTAGCACAAATTCTATATCGCAGCTTTTCTTAATGTCTCTACTGAAACATTAAGTACCTTTGGATGCCACAGAAACGGGTATCCACGTATACCGATAGGTCTTTGCTGAACGCGCTAAGCACACCAGTAAGCTTTCGTCTACCTAAAGCAATCTAGTATACTTTATTGTATTTTTTGAGTGTCCCCATCCTTTTTGTCTTCAAATTTTGTGTCTCATGATCAATAAGTTTTAAATTTGTTTTTACTCGTTGCTGTTTGGCCCGTTTATAAATTTTAAATGTGATTTCCACGATCCTATTTCCTTGTCGATGAAAATGTTTTCTATCCACTGAGGTTCTTTCTTTCAAGATAATTGTGTAGACATTTTCATAGGCAGGGTGTTGCCGAATTCAACCAATAAATTCAGAAGGGTGATAGTAGGCATCATGGGGACCACAAATCACTGTAGAACGGGGGATCGCAAAACCCGTTTAGTTGGAGTAGTCCTTAAAACAATTACGAAGTGTGTGATGCCGAGTGGAATGAAAGGAGGCAATAAGAGGCACATTTATTACACGCAAAGCAAAACGAACAATGCGTCACAGCTTGACAAGTGACTGTTGAGGACGACAGGAATTGTTAAGTTGCAGTCGCGTGGGTCACAGCTCAGCCGACGGACTCCTTCAAACACATCCGGTGACTTCAATCTGCGAGAGGTGGATGCTAGATCAGGTGTTGTCCTCGTCATCTGACCGTGTTACACAATGATGACGTTTATCGTGAGTAGTCCTCATGTTGCTTAATATGGCGATATTAATAAGCACTCATTTTTGCACTGGGACTAATAATCGGAGATAGATAAATCAAAACAAAACAAAAAATAGCTCAAAGATCATAAAACATTTTATAAAATGCTATCATTAGTGAATACCAGGCAACCTTCAACTAGAAAAGAAATGAAATTAACATTGAATACTTTTTTGAAATACTTTATTTAAAACAGAATTGTAATCCTGCAGCGAAAAATGGAAAAAAAAAATTAATAGATATGTATACAGCAATGATACTCAAACTTTCAACATTTGCAACTTACAACATATTCAATCAAAATTTTCATCGCGCACCCTCCCCCCTCTCTCCATGCAATAACAATGTATTGAATTAAATTTTACTATACTTAACGCTAAAGCTGCAACACGACTTTAACCTCTTAAGTGCCACCGGCGTATATATACGTCTCGCACAACTGATGTGTTAAATACCCCGGACGTATATATACGTCTTTCCAAAGTACTATTTTCTCTATGCACTGCTATCCATAAAACCATTTTGAAGATTTGGAATGCAATAAATGGGCCTTGACAGTGTTTGAGAAGGATTTACTTATTTCATAGTTTTTACTTATTTATTTCTTTTCCTCCCTTCTCCCCCAATGCATCAAATACGCGGCTCTACGTGGAAAATGGAGGAATTAGGGGGCGAATTACGTAACTTTTAATCAGCAGTTAATAAATTAATTACAAACCGTACAAATTACCAAGTGTTAATTTCTGTAAACATTTTATTTATGACAAGTCCATGGGATCAATTGTAATTATTAAACTTGTTCTTAACTTTGTATTGTTAATTATAAAATACGCTGTGCAATACTGATACATTTATAAGTGTACTAGCTGATATACCCGTTCCTCGCATGGGTGAATTGAAAAATTAAACAAACCAAATTGAAGGAGGATAAAGAAGTTTTTAATACGTTAATTTTTCGTGAATTGCAAATGTAACAAAAAAAAAGCTTTTTCCATGTCTTATCTGAACAAAAAAAAAACATATTTGTCAACTTTTAAGTCTGTAGAACTAATAGCAGATAAAAAGGATTTTTTTTTATTTATAACTCTCCGTAACTCTCCTTGTGGGTCTATTTTTGAAAACACCTTCCTAAGCTGGTCTCTGCTCAGCAAAAGTAACACAATGTTACAAAATTTGTGTAATGAGCGCTTACAATAGTGTAAATAATTTATATCTGGATGTGTAATACGTTAATATTACTTTCTGTTGTATTTATTTTATGTTAAAATTGTAATATTCGCAAGCAACGCCATTCCTTACATTATAATGGCGATTCAATAGAAACATAACGAAATATTGGCGATAGAGCCAAGTTGGCATCATTTTTGGCGATCATGTCGGCAGTTTGGCGATGGATTGAACGGTGCAGAAGTTTATATGCTATATCGCCACCTGGTGGGGAACTACAACAAAAAGGATTGTACAAAAACCTTTTTCAAAAAAGAATACATATAATTGCCAATATTCATAGTGATCGGTTGATAATAAAATCACAAAAAAACGTGCATTGAAATAAATTTACAATTTTTATTGTATTTATGGTTCACTATTTTGGCGATAATGGCTTACACATAAAGGAAAGATATATGCTGTCACGAGCTTTTTTGTACACATAATTATATACGTACTAGCCGTTACCCACCCGCTTCGCTGGGTATTTCACGATGTTTTATAAATATATACTGTTTATATATATATATATATATATAAATTATTGATGTCTAAGACCTAGCAATAAGAATACGATTATATTGAAAAATATAATTATACCTGCAACTCTCGACTCTTGATATAAAAAAGGGCCAGACTTCTAATTTGTATTTTCTAAAAATCTCTAAAATTAAAGTATAGAATAATGTTTGCACTTTCGTAACCCTATAACCAAGTGGATTTCCGCAAAACCAATTTTTGTGGTAGACCTCTACTCCGTAAAATAAACATGCAAGATAAATTTCAAGTCTAAATCTAATAGAGTAAAAACGAAGTTTTTTCTGTCCGTTGAGAGTCGTTCTCCAATATAACTATTCTTAGCGCATTTCAATTTAACAAAAGGAAAAGGCAAACCAAATTCCATTATTATAGACATTGTAGTTCGAAAATTTTTTTGTGTCAATTCGCCCCAGTAACCTCCTGCTTGCCCAGAAGTTGATGTCCGTAATATACATTCTTAGTAGATACGTATTCAACAAAAGAAACATGCTTAACCAATTTCAAGTATGTGGGTCTAAGAATTCAAAAGCAGGAATTTTTTTCTGTAACTCCCCTTGACACATCGCAACCCTCCTTGGGGGTCGATTTTCGTTTTAATCTTTGTTAGAAGAACTCTGTTCCACGAAAGGAACATGCCTACCAATTTGCGAGCAGGTAGATGTAATAGTATAAAAACGGAAATATTTATCTATTACCCCCCCCTTAACTCCCCGAAATGAATCTTGGGGGTTGATTTTAGCGAAACCCATTTTGTAGTGGTTCTCTACTCTTAATTATAACAAACGCTGACTGGTATATGAGAAATGAAGACATCAGATCAGCACTTAACTTAAAAACACTCAAACAAGTTTTCAAGAAAATAGCAATTAAATTCTTTGATAAAATTGATTCACACAACAATAGAGCAATAGCCAGAATTGAAATATATAACCCAAATCCACTTTTTAATCGCCCACGTAATATTCTATTTTAATTCAATCTTTATATTCCCTTTAAATTCACACAGAAAATTCCTACATACTCATTTCTTCTACCGAACTCGCTCTCTTCCAATGGGAGACGAGCAGAACGACCAATAGAATCACTTTCTATGACACCTCCTAGATGATTAAAATCCAAATTCCAAAGACACCCCCCCCCCTCATAGAGGGAGGCAAAGGCTGCTCCCCGATTGGTCAACGCGCACTGACATAACACCTCTTAAATAGCCAACTCAGAAAGGCAGCAGACGGAGGGCAGTTTCCGACGGAGCAGGTTCCCTGCGCCGATCGTTTTCTCCACCTCACAAAGATTACGTCGACCGCTCCTAGCAGAGGCCGACACTTTTCTCAGTATTCTCCATCAATCTCAGATTATTTTCACTAAATACACACATTCACAGACATATTCCACTCACTTAATACTTTTATTTTTCACTTAAAGTAACTTCTAATTTCTCAAGTATTTAATTTATCTCTATTTCTTAAATTTTTTCAATCTTCATGACCACAAATGCAGCAAAGGGCTAAGTTTAAGCCGAACCAAAGTCTCCCCAAAAGTTCTCCCAGGATAGGAGTTTAAGCTTCCCTGCGGGAAGTAGGCACTCCAAGAAGCATTCAACCATTCTCTACTCTTTGAAAGGAATCTGCTTACCAAATTTCAAGACTGTACGTCTCACAGTTTAAAAATGGGAATAATTATTTATGTCGACCCTTGAGCCTCTGCAACGCCACTTCGGGGTCTGTTTTCACCATTTTGTAGGGGAACTGTCCTCCTTGAAAGGAATCTGCTTACCAAAATCCAAGACTGTGCGTCTGATAAATTAAAAATGAAAAAAAAAATGATCTATAACGCCCCGTGAGCCTCCACAACGCCACCTGGAGTCAATTTTCACAAAACACATTATGTAGCGGATCTCTATAGAATTCTGCATATCATATTTCAAGACTGTACTTCCAGTAGTTTAAAAATGGAAATAATTATCTATAACGCTCCTTAAGCCGCGCAACCCCACTTGGGGGGGGGGTCGATTTTTACGAAACCCATTTTGTAGCATATCTCTATCTTATGAGAGGAATCTACTTACCAAATTCTAACAGTGTGCGTCTAATAGTCTAAAAATAGGAATGATTTTTTTATATCTCCCCTTAACCCCACGCAACACCCCCATGGGATCAATTTTCCCAAAACCCATTTTGTAGCGGATATTTACGCTATGAAAGAAACATGCCTACCAATTTTCAAGCAGGTAGGTCAAGTAGCTTAAAAATGGAAATATTTATTTCCGCATAACGGAAATATTTATCTCTTAATCCTCCGCGAAGCCACTTGTGGGGCTATTTTCACAAAACCCATCTTGTAGCTGATCTTTATTTATCAAATTTAAAGACCGTGCGTCTAATAGTTTAAAAATTGGAATAATTATCTATAACGCCCTCTAAGCCACCGCAACACCCATTGGGTGTCGACTTTCACCAAACTCATTTTATAGCAGATCTCTACTCAATGAAAGGAATCTGCTTACTCAATTTCAAGATTGTACGTCGATTAGTTTAAAAATGGAAACAATTATTTTTAACGCCCCTTAACACCCGTAACGCCCCTTTCTGTTAGAATTTCGTAAAATCCGTTCTTAGTGGATCTCTACTCCATGAAAAGAACATGTCTACCTAATTTCAAATCTAGATTGAACAGTTCCAGAGATATCGTGATTAGTCAGTCAGTGAGTCAGTCGCTTTTCTCCTTTATTCCTAAGGGATGTTAGGAATAAATATTCCCGTTTTTGAGCTATTAGACCTACAAACTTGAAACTTGGTAGGCATGTTTCTTTCAAGGATTAGATGTCCGCTACAAAAGGGGGTTTGGATAAAATTAATTCTTAGGGGCGTGGCGGGGCTTAAGAGGTGTTATAGATAAATATTCCCGTTTTTGAACTATTGAACCTACAAATTTGAAATTTGGTAGGCCTTTTACGTTTATAAAATTAAGATTCGCTACGCAAGGGTTTTTACATAAATTGAACCCCAAGGGGTTCAATTTTGCCCTTAAGCCCCGAGGGATTAAGGAGTATCATATATAAATATTTCTGTTTTTAAACTATAAGACCTACATGCTAGAAACTTGGTAGGCCCGTTCCTTTCATGGATCCGATATAAAAAGTGTTTTGAAAAACGATCGGAAAAGTCGTTGCGAGGGCTTAAGGGGCGTTATAGATAGATATTACCATTTTTGAACTTTTAGACGAACAGACTTGAAATTTTGTTTAGTTGAATATAGATCCACTGAGAACGGATTTTACGGAAATTGACTCCTAATGGAGAGAGGAGGAGAGGGAATTTGCCGGAACATATTTATAAAAGCAAATCTATTGTCTATTTACTACTTACAGTAATGAAATTTAATATGCATGTTAGATTTGTTGACTGGAAATTCGTTAAGAAAAGATTTTACGGAAATTGACTCCTATGGGGGAGAAGGAATCTTTTGCGCAGCGTATTGATAAAAAATATCCTTTTTCAAAAAACTAGACCTTCAGTAATGAAATTTGGTATGTATGCCTCTGTTGTTGAATTGAACGGGTTTGTGGTGCGAAGCTAACAGAAATCGACTCTCAAAAGGGGTTACTAGAGTTTATTGATACATAAAATCCGTTTTAATCTATTAAATTTAGACTTGAAATTTGGCTAGCATGTTTATTTTATTGAGTAGAGATCCACTAAAAATGAGTTTTGTGTAAATCACTTCAGAGGGGCTACGAGAGAGAGTAAAAGATAATTCTACTTCAATTTTAGAAATTATTTGGAAGTTCTGTCCTTTTTCAATTCCAAGAATAAGCTCTCTCTCTATATATATTTATCTTGTTCAATTTTTCTGTTTTTTCTGGCAAGGTTCACAAAAATGGATGTACAGTTCAAAATCATAACGTGTAACAATTTTGTATTTAATTGAAAGTTCTTTCAGAATTCTATCATATCCCAAGAATCTGAAATTTAATTTTGCTCTTGGCAAAATTAAATTCCTACAAAACAACCTCAAGTACCTTCCTCTGGGAAGAAAACTGGGTGTTATAATTACCGGCGGTAATTGGTGTCGCCTACGTGGTGCCGCACTAAGAAGGGATACCAGCCCCTGGAGAATGTACTAGGTCTGCAAATGGTAAAAATACCAATCTGAATCTCCATTTGGGGAAAAAAGAATCCGTGACGTTTTTTGGTGTACAGTAGTTCTTCCCAACATTGTTATCTTCCGGACAGGTCAACGTTTGATAATTTTACGGCTGCCCTCTGAGAGTGGGACGTTGATTATTTATATTTTAAATTGTTTTGATTTTATAATTTAATTGTATTTAAACATGCCTTCAGAATAAAATTCAGTTGCACCTGAAAATAAATATAAAATGATTTTACATAAAATATAAAGTAATTTCCATGGAAAGTCACACAAACACGAGAAAAATATACTCCATTGAATAAAATGGAAATAATTTAATGCTCTTTGAGTGGCCCGATACCCTTTGATCCATGAACTAAGGGTTGGGGACCACTGTTTTGTAGTACTGACGCCTTCTTTAATAAGTTAAAGGAGTTTACTTTTATTTTCTGCAAACATCACATCATAGCTATTCAACAACCAATAGTCTCTGGTTTTATTCTTAAGGGAACCAGGACATCATATGCTTTCAAAAAATCAATTTTTCAATTATAGTTCTAATAAATTGTGCATATTTTTCTGAACCTAAAAATGAATAATACTTATATATATTTGTTGATGAAATAGCCCTAAAATATGAAAAATAAAAATGTAAACAAATGACCACGCCCCCTTTTTCCTTTAGTTTTTTCACTTTTTCTCAAAAGTATTTTTTTTTTTTTTTTTTTTGCATTTAGGTACATTAAAAAAAAAACTATTGCACTATAAGATTCCAGATTTTTTATACTTCTATAGAAGATGCCTATGCATATAGTGAACCAAATTTTTTTCTATTAAAATAGTGCCTAAATTTTTAAAAATGGTTTTATGCATAAAAAAAGCAGAAAAATAAAAAATTTCCAAATGTTAAAGTTTTATAATTTTTTTAAAGAAACTATACTAAATTTTCACTAAAAAAATAGGTTCACTGTCTTTTGTGTGTATTGTTTTATACATGTGTAAAAAATATTTTGCATAAAAAAAAGATACTTTTTTAAAAAATGGTACCTAAACATAAGTATGTATTATGAGTTCTCAAAAATTATGTATTACTTAAATTAAGTAGGGAAAAAAATCTTTTTAACTAAAAGTTATTTTTGTAGCTCTACAGAATAGTTAAATTATCTTTATTAAGAACGTAAAATATCTAAGCTCTATTGAAAATTTTAAAAGATATAGGGGAGACCGGGGCAAGATGACAACGTTAACAGATTTTTGTTTTTTATTAATTTATTTTTAAGGGTAGTAAAATCAATTTTACATGAACTGTTAGAGTAGTCCTTTGTAGTATTAAAATATATTACCATTTAATTTTTCTAATAAAAGAAGTAAAGGATAATTTTGTTATAATTTTATTAACAAATCGTCATCTTGCCCCAGTACTGGGGCAAGATGGCGACGTTGAAAAAGGTTGAACATATTTTATCTTTTGAATGTGTTACATGGTTTAACAAATGATAACTGTGTTTTTACATCTTACAAAGTATCAAACTAAGCCTATTGCATTGTAACGTAATGTTGAAGTGTTTAGTTGTGTACCTAACAATAGTCACAAATAAAAATGCCATTTTTATAATTGGAACATTCCTTATGCCAACACTCTTGGCATTTACAGCACTGGATCCATTCCTCTTCACAAGCAGGACATCTTATAACACCGTCCTTTGAAGTTGATACAACTGGAATGTTTGGTCTGGATTTTATAGACTTAGGCCTACAGGAACAGTTTGAGTTTTTTTACTCCCTTTTTAGCTTCACGAGCTTTTTCTCTGTTTTTTTTTTTTTTAAATTCCTGTTCTTCCTTCTGATTTCCCCTTTGTTCTAACATTTCTTTGATGGGTGTGTTTGTAAGAATGCTAGAGCTCAGTTTTTTGCTTTTTCTTTTTTTTTCTCACATTATATTGTTTTAGGCAATGGTTTGAAATAAAAAACACTAACATGCTTCTTTGGTGCATCGGAACCAGCATTTGCTATAAGTTCTGGTTTTATGTTGGTTTTCTATTACCGGGGTCTGAGGATTAGCACTATTATTCTCAGTTCCATCGGCAATAGTGGCATGGTTAGTAGTTTTTACCGCAGCATAGTCATGTTCGCTAAATACAAGAGGATTATGAGGCTCGATCCCATATTCTTTAAACCCTTTCAACGGCATTTCCAAAACTGTAGCTGATTTCAAGTAAGTGAGGCTAGAAACCTCACCAATATTTTTGTCCGTGAGAGTTTGTTCTGGATGAGTGACAATAAAGTTGTCACATGCTTGACTATAGTGCGTTTTTAACTGGTCCAAAAATGACACACCAAGGGGCTGGAGACGATGTGAAGTGTAGGGTGGCAACCCAACCATGATGATGTTTTTCACTCTGCAATATAACATTGCCTGCAAAGTTATACGAGTTTTGTTGTTGTCAAAAATCAACAGAGTAGGAGATTTTAAGCTTGGTTTCACATGAAAATAAACGTGCTTCAAATAAGAGAAAAAGGTGTCCTTATATTGTTCCAGCCCTTATCACTACAGTTGCCTACAGTTCCTGGTGAGGATCTGTCTACAAGTTCAGGAATCATTCGTTTTCTCGCAAAAAAATCAGAAAAGGTGGCAGGTAAAAGCCAGTACCTCTAAAGCAACAAATTATTGTTACATTCCTTCCTTTTTAGGGAAGGGGGCTTAGCGGATGTCAAAAATGTCTTCCTCTGGTCACCCCCTTTCGAATGAAACCAGTCCCAAACCTATGCACCCCTTAGCCCCAGAAGAGATGGAAGCCGAAGGTCTCGCTTTCATACACACAAACAAGTGTTCACAGGATTTAATAGAATGGACAACAATAGTTAGTTTAATAAATTCTGAAACACGGGGCAAGATTATGAGCTCGTCATCTTGCCCCAGACTGTCTGTTTAACAATATTCGTTCTCATTACCATGAAGGAAGGCAATTAATTTACTTTTATTCATGGTAATAGGTAGTATTTAAACCAACTTACTCATAAATATTAAAGAGAAACGTTATATCTTACCTGTATCTGTAGCAGAGCTTATTTACACATGCATAAAAGTTATATCGTGGCAGCAAAAAACAATCAAAGCTTTACAACTAACACAAAAAGGACGATTTCAGTGTGTCTATACTATTGTTTAACGAAAGGCCAAAAGGAGAGCCAGTAGTGTTCATTTGATGCTGCTACCTAGTGAAATTCGGAAAAATTAAGACATTCGTCATTTTGCCCCGCTCGTCATCTTGCCCCGGTTTCCCCTATATCTTATATATCTTTTAAAGAGGTTTAATTTCGGCATTTTACACTTCCGAGCATGTCCTGGTTCCCTTAATAGTCATTTTGGCATTTTGTTCAACAGTTATTAACTTCTAGTAAATAATTTCAGAGAGTTAAGGGGAAAACTGTTTTTTTCTCTTTTTGCAGTATTAACTCTAATTTTTCCCAGTTCGTCATCGAATAGTTATTTCATGTCTATGGTCCAGGGGTCGGCAGCCTTTTAGCTGTGGCATGTAAAACCAATCCACCAATATAATTCATCGAACCACACACTAGAGCAGGTTTGGTTGGTTGGATCATAAATGAACACAAGGTTTATCAGGTAGTAAAATTGTGTATTTTGACATTACTGAAGAAACGGCAGTTCTACAACTAACCAATTCTGAGCCTGAGACACGTATTAAGAGTTTCGTATCTTGCCACGCAATACTCGAAACGAATTAGAGATGTATTTCATACTTTGCATGTATCTCATTAGGCATTCTATAGCATGTCTGGGCAAAGTGTGAAATAGGAATCATTTCATAAATTGCCGGCTAGATTTAGGCATTTTATAGAATGTCTAGGCAATTTGTGAAATAGGAATCGTTTCATAAATTGCGGGCTAGATTTAGGCCTTCTATGGAATGCCGGATTTCATACTTTGCCGGTAACATATACAGGGTGTCCCCAAACGACCGCATAAACTCTGCACAGCTAAATTCCTCGTTGGGAGTACTTGAAAACTGTTCAAAGAAGCGTTCCTGTACGATCCATAGTTTACGAGAAAAATACGAAAAACAAAGTATGTCGTCACTTCCGGTGCAAGAAAAAAACACTTTATTGAATATACCAACAGCAGTATATGCACAATTTAAGGCAGATGTTAAAAATGTCCACCGTGCATGTCAAGGCAGGCTTGAGCACGCCGTGGAATGGCTGCCATCACACGCCGCATCATCGTGGGGTCCACCTAAGTACAAGCAGCATGCAGACGAGCAACTAAGTCCATTTGTGTTGTCACTACGTCTCGATACACTAGTTCCTTGAGATGGCATGTCGTAGTAGTCGCAAGTACATGTCTCAGTAGTCACGAATGGAATACATGGCCACCATACGAAGACTACCGGTAGCTGCAAGATGCAGCTTTTTAAATACCACTTCAACGGCGGCTTAACGTCATTTCACGGTGCGCGCATGCATGACGCGACATGCGCGATGAACGTTTTAAACATTATCGTCTGGAAATATATGCAAATACTGTTGTTGATATGTCCAATAAAGTGGGGAAGGGGTGCACCGGAAGTGACGTCATACTTTGTTTTTTGTATATTTCTGGTAAACTATGGATAGTACATGAATGCTTATTTGGACAGTTTTTATGTACTCCCAACTAGGAATCTAGCTGTGCAAAGTTTATGCGGTCGTTTTGGGACACCCTGTATATAGATAACTCTAACGGTTTTTACAGCGCACGCCAGAATAGCCTGTAGATGGCAGAATTTTTTCCTACTTATATATACTTGACATTTATCGTTATATTTTGGACACTTCACACAATATCTTTATGGGCTATGTGTTGTTCTGATGTATAAGCTATATTTTTTGTAAAATTTCATTAAAATCCATTCCGTTTCTTTTGCGTGAAAGAGTAACAAACATTCATACATCCATCCTCCAAACTTTCGCGTTTATAATATTATTAAAATTATATCAGTGCAAATGTGAATTTTATGTTTTATTATGTCAAAATGTGTTTTGTTTGTTTAATTTCAGTAAAGTAATAATTTTTTTAAATAATCATTTTTTTTTCGACTTTTCAATACGCTCTTGCCCCCTAGTAGAGTTATCACCCCCTAGGGGGGCGCCCCACAGTTTGAGAAACGCTGGTATGTAGTGATAAAATATACATACATCATGTGGGACGCATGATACGTAAAAAAAAATGTACAATATGTATAACCTCCAAAAAGAGACTAGTCGAAGGACAGTTTTTCAGAAGCAAAATGAAACCCTGCCATGAGAAAAAAATTGTATGATGAATAAATTTTAAAAACTAAAAAAAAACAACCACATTGTGGTACATTTTGTTATTTATAGCTTCAGTGAAGAGCTTCTTGACAGGTTTTGTTAACTGTCCATTTATTTGAAGCAAAGATCAGGAAACACTCCAAAATTCTGTTCCGTCATTGTGTTAATAGAATAGATGCACCTTAGCTGATAAAGCATGATGATAAACTGTTGATTTTCGGGGGGGGGGCAAAAAGTTCTGGAAACTAGAATTCCATACACTAAGCCTTGCGTTTTATTCAGTGTTAACAGTACATGGATTTTAAGCCTAAAAAAGAAACAGCTGTATATTGATAATATCACAATATTCCTGTCAGTGACAGCTTGAAAAACCTATGGTTCGTATAAAATTTAAGATGAGAGTACTCAAAGATGACAAATTTAAGGCACTGTAGACATTAGCATAATGGGTTTTGTGGGGGTAAAGCTTAAACTTATATAAAATCTCTTTAGCGGTTTTAAGAGAATGTCCTTGAATTTAACCGATGTGTTCATAGCAAAGCATAAATCCCGAATTCAAGTTATGAAATCTGAAATGGAAGATATCTCTTGAAACGACAGGACATCCTCTAAAATAGGGGGGGGGGCAATCCACGGCACACGCGCCATATTGTGGCACGGCTGAGCTGTTATAGTGGCACGCGAAGACTTATTGAAAAATTAAAAATTTGAAAGATACTAATGAACACCAATTTTTTAAAGTTTTATTAAAATGAGGTTGTTTCAGATATTAAAAAGAAAGAAACCATAAAAAATTATTTTAAATACATTTAATCGAATTACGGTAGAAAATACACGTTCAGTGTTGTGTGCGCTGTTTTCCAAATGAAATGTATCGTGAGATTTTTTAATTTGAGGGAGCGTGTATTAAAGTATCTGGAAGAAAACAATGAGTGCTTGCTACTCTAGAACGAAGATTGGATTTCAGATTTATCCTTTCTTACCGATACTATGGGTAATAATAATTTAATAATCAAAACAATCTGTACATAATTTAAGTTTTTTGAATTTAAGACTGCAAGGAAAATATTTTTCCCAACCCTGATATATCACTTAGTTTCTTCTGTAAACATACTTTTCCTTTTTTTTAAAGTCGATTTTGGTGAAAAATAATTAACACATTTCACATTAATGTAATTATTATTCTGAAGTTAATACGGCTACGAGCTATGATAGATTTAAAAATCTGATATCTATTTTTTAGGATTCAATCAGTGCTAGGTTTAATAATTTTCAAGATCATAAAAAAAAATTTAAGAAATAATCCTTTCATACATTTTTTTCTCAGTATCTCTGAAAGGCATTAATTGTTACCCACCTGAAATTTAAATCAGAATTATTGACCTACAGCCCTTAACTATACTGAAAAGAAAATATAAGGAACCTTTTTCAAGTGCAAAGGATATGAATTATGTTGTACTTTAAAAAGTTGTGCCAATAAGCAATTTTTCCTATTTATACGATTTAGTTGCCAGATAATTTTGTGGATCAATATGTTTGTGCACAAGTATTTTCTATTAAGAACATAACTAAATCGCTCCAAAATTAACCGATACACACCTAAAGCAACCCTATTTTGTTGGCATCTTCGAGAACTAATCCTAACATATAAATTCAGAAACAACATTAACAAAATACTGACTGTTAAATAATTATTTAGAATTAAATGTTTCAAGTTACTCCCCCTTTTTTTATACCTAACCTAAGTGATTGAACCTGTAAAACGTTTTTAACATTAAAAGCTAGGTTTGTAGTTTTGGCTTAATTATTATATTATTTTCAAATTTCCAATATTTGAACTTGAATAAACAACGCGCTGTTTGCTTAAAAATCCCGTATAATAAAACTATAAGTAACGCTTTTCATCTTTTTTATTTGTTGATAAAGTTGGAAGTGGAACGCAGAAGTTTTTTTAAATCAGAAAGTGTCACTCTTCCCAAAAAGGTTAGCCACCCCTGTGTGTGTGTGCTCTGAATGGATGATAGCACACCAATTTTGAGTTCCAAAACTTGTGAAAGAATACTTGTCAGTTCCAAATAACTTAAAAACTCACTGGTATAAGTAAATTTTTTCTTAGGGCCATGAAAGGTCACTTTTTAAAGTGGAATTTTTGAAATACAAAAACAAATTTAAAAAAAAAATTTTTTTATGGTTTTAAATCGTCATTATTTAGAGATTCAGTGCATCAAACTTCGTGCATTTGGGTTTTCTCGTTTTCGAGCTAAATCGCCCATACATGCAAACATACTCCTTCTTCTACAAGCATTGTTTAACCTAATTTTCTATTTAATTACAACTTTTAAAAATTTAATTGAATCTCAAAATTTTCTCCTTTTTTTGATGTATTCCGCAAAAAGCTTCTTTTAGACATAATATTACTATCACCCTTGTGACGCCCCCAAAATGACTTCATTTCTTGGTAGCGAGAGGGATCCCACGACTTTTGGTCAAAAGTTATTTTATTTATAAATTAATTAAAAATTAATTTCATTCTCAATTAGGTTAATCTTTATAGCCTTTCGCTGTAGAAAAGTTCTAGTCCGGAGCAATGTTCGTAGAAGATCGCTTCCTGGGTGCGGCTGACCTTACTACTCTTTTCGCTAGTGTCGCCTCCGATTAACCACTGGAGCGGCTACCTCACAGACTCCGTCACTCCTTCTTTAAAAAGACATCGCAGTTTTTTTTTTCTCTTGACCCTTCGAGTACAGCTGCCTCCTCAACCTCTTTCACGTGTGTTCGAAGGAGAAGAAAAAAGTCGATGAAGGAAGACCGTCGTCACCTTCCGAACTGACTCTTTAAACCCCCTGGGTGGGCCTCTTTCTCACCCCCAATAATCTCTGATTGGTGAGAGTAGCGAGTCTGCTCCCGGAATCCTTCGTCTGGGTCCCAACTCCATTGATTCTACAGACAATAGGCCGTCGCGACTGACATCCACTGCGTCACAGTACCTCATACTCATTTATCAATCGACTTATCACTCTGACACTGGGAATATCCTCTTGGGTATGTCTTTATCACAACAGACCGGCATTCTTTTAATTCAAGTAATTGTCGTGAAACGTTCGTCTAATGAGACGACACTACATTTTGAACAATAAATCTTGGAGGTTACTGCATAGAAAAGGTTTGTTTTTTTCGCTTAGTATTCGGAAAAGCACAAGCGTCTTCGTGACTTATATCTAGAAATATAACAGAAATCAATTCAAACAACGCTCACAGCTTATGCAAAATGTATCAACATAATGGATTCCTCTGCACTAATTATGCTCTTTGGCCTCAAATCTTAATTTAAGTAATCGAATTTCAGTTCTCACCTCATTTTCCTGTTTTGATTTTCTTACTAATCTAGCAATGCCGGGGCCACTGGCGACGGACTTCGTTTGGACGAGAACGACTTCTGAGCTCTCCCAACTTCCCCATTACGTTGGGGAAACTTTGTGCCCCCCCCCCCGCAGATTTCCCTCCCTCTGCGCCGCTGGAACCCCTGAATCGATTCGCGATTACTTGAAATAAATATTTTGTTCAAGAGCCAGCCTAAGAATTAGGCTTCTTCTACAATTATGAGGTGATCTTAGGATTGAATATGAGGAGAGATAGAGAGTCCAGTTCGGGGAACTGTGTGTGGTTTCGCGTCAGCTAAAAATAGCATCAGCACTCAGGGACCCTCGGCCACCATATTTTACTGAAAAGTGACTTTTGGTGCTTTTGTGTTTTTCGAAACAACTCCAGCAAGCTCCAAGCTTCGCAGTCTTTATTTAAAGTTTGGTTTTCATGGGTACATTCCATTTCCGTTTTCCCTCAACTTGTTCTTTTTTTTTCGAAAGCTTTTGGCAAATCTGTGTTATACGCTTCACGACTCAATAAATCCGAAAGAAAATCAACGCAACTTTCTAGTGGATTAATTTTTTTCTTCCTCCTTCTCTTACTTCACCATATTCTTTTTTTTTGGATGAATTTTAATATTTCAATCTTTTTTCTTTTTCAGAGATTTGAAATAAAATAAACTCGATTCATACATAAATTTATTTTTGATTCAATATTTTTTTTTCTGGGATTTTCTTGTGGGGAGTGCTATTATCCATTCGTTACTTGTGTATTTCTTTTTATCTCTTCCCACTTGAACTTGAGAAAATTAAATTAAGTTTAAACTTTACTTTGTCTAACCAGATCTTTACTTCTTTTCAGATACCAATTCTTCAATATTTACATGCTTTTACAGGATATTCTACTTTTATTTGGTAGTCAATTGTTCTTTCTCCAACGCTAGTCGTATTTTCAGCTGTAGGTACGCGTTTCGTTTCAAGAACTCGTTTTTCTATCGGTAACTGTATTCTGTAAGCCAGAGGTTCCCAAACTTTTTTTGTCTCATAGACCCCTTGCTATGTTTTTCGGTTTCGGGAAGACCCCTGCTTACCTTAAATTAAATTTTTGCAAAATTTATGAACTTAAAAGTGTCTTTTTGACAGCTGGTGCCACTACTTTAAAAGAATTAAACTTCTAACTGTAGTGAAGTATAGCGTTTAAACCTTAAGAAGCGCATGTTAATGTATAAAAATTAAAATCAAATTATACATAAAATAACTGTTGCATAAAATAACTCAACAACAAACAAATGCTTTTAATAAGAGGGATGAATCTGGTGCTTCAATGATACATTTTCAACATTTTATATACCAATCTAGTCAGATTTAACCCTAAATTTTCTTTTTTAGTAAGTTTTTTAGTGCCCCCCCCCCCTTTCCTCCTCTTTTTTTTTTCTTTTGTTTATGAGCTATGCAAACTCAATAAAACTCCCTCTCCAGGAAAAATAATAAAAACTTTCTCACGATATTCCATAATTTCTGTCAAATATCAGGTATGTCTTTTTAAAGCCAAAATTGCTGATATCCATTTCTAAACTTTATTTTAAGATCTTCGTTGAGACCTTTTCTGATCAGTTCTTATTATAATGTGACATTCATTTTTTCAAAATGACTATATGAAATCATTGTCTACTGCTGTATTATTATTAAAAAAAGCGATCTCAAACTTAGTTTCAAAATCTGAGTAAGGGCATTTAAAGGTTGAACAAAGGTCAGTGTTTTTCAAACTGTGGGGTGCGCCCCATTTGTAGGGCGTAACAACTCTACGAGGGGGGGGGCAAGCATATTAAAAAATCGAAGACAAAAAAATTATTTAAAAAAAAATTATTAATTTACTGAAAGTAAACAAACAAAAAATACATTCTGATATAATAAAAAATAAAAAAACACATTTACACTAATTTACTACACTTATAAATTTATCAGTGCTCTACGCAATGTATTCTATAATTAATTTAACAATACTAAGTTAAGAACAAGTTTAATAATTACGAGGGACCCCATGGGATTGTCATATATAAAATTATAAATAAAAATTAAAACTTATCGTGGTAGTTTGTACGGTTAATAATTAATTCCTTAACTGCCGATTAAAAGTTATGCGATTCACTTCTCAAGGCCAACCGTTTTCTACGTAGCCACGTGCAAGTGATGTATTGGGGAGGGGGAAAGAACAAGAAGCAAATGATCTGAAATAAGTAAATCCTTCACAAACATTGTCAAGTTCCTTTTATTGCTTTCCAAAGCCATCGGAATAACTTTATGGATAGAAGGGCACAAAAAATGTATCGTACTGAGGAAAGACGTATATATACGTCCGGGGAAATTAAAGCTTTGGCTGAGCTAGACGTTTATATAGGCTGGTGGCATTCAAGGGGTTAAAGTTGTATCACGTAGTCAGCATCAAAGTATAGCATTATTGAATTAAATATATTGTCATTGTATGAGGGAGGTGAGATGAAAATTATGATTGAATATTGGGCCGCGAATATTGAAACTTTGAGAAGCACTGACGTAGGTTAAAATGTCTTGACAGTCTGTCTCTAACAAATTTTGAAAATTCTCGAAATCCAATATTATACTTCTTTAGCTTAACTTTGGAAAAAAATGCTGAAATGGTCCTTGAATTAATAAAATTTATGCTGTCACCTAATAACTACAAATTAACCTCACTGTATTTAGTAGATGTTAAATTGGTAAGATCTGGTTTCAACTAGATAATTTTTTTCAAAATTAAAATATCATAAGCTGGTTTAATGAGAGCCACAATCATAGACCCTCCTTTACACATCATGGACCCCCAAACTATTTTTTTTACTGGTGTGGACCCCTTGCAGGTCGTTATAGACCCTGGGGGTCTATATAGACCACTTTGGGAATCATTGCTGTAAACTATTGTTCTGATAACATTTCCTGGTGACGTGACCGGTTGCATCTAGTTTTAGGAACGTCAATTTATGCTATAGATCTGAATCGTGTTTGAAAGGTTTGTGACCTTTCCTACTGTTGTCGGGACATAACCTGATGGTGTTTGCGTGCACTTTTATTTTATTAGGATAAAACTTTCTTAATGTTTTCAGCAACCTGTAGGAGACTATTTGCTGCCGTAAAAGATCCTATACGATGTAAAAAGCAGGGAGTCAGGCAACTATCTTCCATTCACTTGCCATAAGTCTTGAAGTCACGATAACCGAAAGTTATGTGGACGCGAACATGTGACCAGCGATTTTTTTGTCTAATCGCGGGTTCGAGACCTGTTGTCATCGGAGACCCACTGATAGCGGAGCTGATGGAATCTACGTTCAATCTGTCGTGGCTCAAAGTTTTCGTGTTGGTGTGTTGTGGAATTCTGTGTGTAATACTAGCTCGAGTGTCGTCTTTTCATTTGACCGTTATTCAGCATCAAGAGATATCTGTCGTCAACAGACCTCTGGTTCCTTCAAAATGCGTTAGCAAACGATATAAATATGCGTCTTAATTAATAATATAACATTCTACAAGTCATTTTACCGAAAAAAACTGGAAAACGGAAAAGTAAATAAATACGTTTGATTCTCTAAGAAATTCTATTTCTGTAAATAGTTTTGTGTTCTTGTTGTACAAATCAAAAAAAGAAAATTTTTAACTTGAATTTATTTCATATCAAATGTTATAAAAATGATATATGCTCGAGGATAAACCAAAAAGTAAAGGTACTTTTGCAATTTCTCTTTCCAAGGTTTGGCAACAGTCGTAATATCCAGTGCTGAATAAGCAGTAGTAGGCAAGTACTCGTCTTTCATCGTAGTTGCTGAGGTGTAGTAGCTTGTTCAACATGGCAGCTTCACTGTCGACTTGCACCAAGGGGGGGAAAAGGGCAGTGATTCACTCTTCGCTTGCGGAAAGTGTGATACCTGCACTGGCCATCCCTTCCATCACTATAGCCCCCACGACCTCAGTGGTTGAAGTTGATGGATCTTTCGCATAAGGAAGTTCATCTCTGTTGAAAGCGCTCTGTTCACACATTCGCAGATCTTTCTCCGCGATCAACAACTTTTACCATACTGGGCTTGCATGTGACGAATAATTCCCGCACCTTCCGCGAATAAAAAGCGAATGCAGGTCGACAATGGAACTGCCCTGTTGAGCGGTTTACTACACCCCAACAAGTACGAGGAAAGACGAGTGACGTATTTTATAGAAGTGTTGCCCACTACCCTTCATTCGGCGCTGGATGCAAACCCTGGAAAGAGCAAAAGTCCCTTTACTTTTTGAATTACCCTCGTAAATTCATAAAAAGAGTACAAGTTCCTAGCTTTTTCCATATCCGTATTCTCGTATAACTAGGGACACAAGTGAAGGCTCACTTTTTGAATTTTCTCATAAAATGAGGGAAGGGGAAGGGAATTCTACAGATAATTGTTTCTATCTAAACAGAAATGATTTATTAAGGCTATCATAAATATAAATGCGAAAGTTTAAATTGAATAAATTGGCAAAATGAAATTGTTTTTTTTTTCCAGCTTAATCAAAGCAAAGGACAAAAGGGAAAAAACGGTGTTGAGTTTTATGCGAAATGAGATATATTGCGTCATTTTGACCGAATCAATTGGAGGGACATTAAAGGAAATAGTTAAATTTATTGAAGTAGCAGTGAAAACTTGACAAAATATTTCTGATGAATTTATCGAAGTTTGCAAAGGTCCCGTTTGCGTGGGTTTTCGATTTAAGTGAGAAAACTAACCACGTCCACTTATGTAATCAGAAAAAACCATTGGGATGAAATTGTGAATAGGAGTCGATGAACATTAAGGTCTTTGATAATAAAAAAAATTTCTGAGATCTGACAGTGTGATAAATGCAACAAGACGTGGTCCGTCAAAAAGTTGACTCGGAAAGAGAAGTTGCCAATGTAAATCTAAAAAAAAAAATTCAAGTACTACACTCTAAAGGAAAAATGTAACAAAGTAATTCGTATTAAAACTGTCTCCAGAATTTTTTTTATGTGTTAAGAATCTTGAGTAGCCAGAAGAAAGCTATATATCAGTAAAACTTATAAAAAAAAAAAGGGTGGCTTTTTACATTTGAATAAAAATTTGGTCGATTCTGTTGTCTTTTTTGTGTGTGTGGTATAAGTATAAACTCAATTTCATTTCTTACAATAAAAGAAATTTAATTTGGAAACTTTGGGAACTTCTATTTTTTCTTTAAAAAAAGGGTCTGAGTGATCATCAAATTTCAAAATATCGTTTGTGATTACGTACCCCTTAAGCGATTATTTAACCAGTATTTTGTACCTCAAATTAAAAATAGTCATCATATTTAAGACAAATGCCATTTTTTACTATTTTTAAAATGCTCTTTGAAAAATTCTAATTTTTTGTACTTACAATTCGTGGATCACCCATACGAAGAGCACTTAAAGTCATTTTTTTTTGTTTTAAATTCTAATATAGTTTTTTAGGGGATGTTGGTGACTCAACTTCAACATCGTTAAACTTTTGGAAGTAAAAACAACCGAAGGACTGAGAAAAAACACTCACACGTTTTTCCATAACAATGTGAGTGCATTAGAATTTTAAGCTGGACTTTAAACCCCGAAACTGAATTAATCTAGTGGACTGTCAGCCCAAAGTCCAAATCCCCACCCCCACGTCCCAATTAAATTCCCTGACCCACCCCCAGAAATAGGGGACCATTAAGGAAACAAAAACTTCTGGTTTGTGTCAGACGAAAAAGAGAGGGGAAATTTTCTAGTTTTTTTTCTCCCCTCCTTTTTATCAACGATTGCCAAAAGCAAGGTTAACGTTAAAGTAGGAATTCAATACACTTGAAACAGACCGAAATGCTCCATTTTGAAGCTAACTCACTTATATTTTTTTAGGACTGTCTCACGCAATGTGAAAACCTTTGAATTTAACGGCAACAGATGGATTTGAATGTTAAATAAATAGTATCTTTGGATATAGACTATCTGTTACCGTTAGGTGAAAACTGATCAAGAAAATCTGAGAAGTTACTAAACAAAAGCGTGTTATTTCGATTGGCTTTAAGGGCCGTGAACTAAAATTTTCAATGATTTTAATAGTTGTCATAGTTTTGTAATTAAAAAAATCTTTTCAGAATTGTAGTTTCAATTATAATTTTTCGTCTACTGCGTCTGATTTAACAATTCTTTTTCATTATAACCAGATAATAATTTCTCGTCAATTATTGTTTTAATAACCAAAATTTTGGCCTATGCTATTTGAAACAAATACCCAATTGTAGCTAGGTGTCCGCAAACATGTTAATAATCCTCCAATGTTTAATAGAATCGAGAATGTATACCAAAACTCGACCACTAAATTATGGAGCTCTGTTTCGAGAAGCAGAAACAATTACTTCTCAAAAAAAGTTAAACCTTTCAGGAAATCTGTTCTTGAGGTGTTTACAGGATTCATATTCCTTAAGCACAGCTCTTTTTTCTAAACATTCCCAAAATGCTCTTATCTCGGTATTAATCCCATCTACTTCATCCCGTTTTACATTCCTTTTTTTCATTCAATGTCTTTGTCAGAGGTACTCGTTTTTTAATAAATTAACGAATGAATGTTTGGCCTAATATATGGGCCTCGCACCAACATACCAGCAAAAATATCCCCATACTGCAGGGAAAATTACAAGAATTTTATTATGAATCTGTTTAATATGGGAAGAATGAGTAATATTTTAATTTGTCTCCAATAACCCAGATCAACAACACGAGTTTGTGGAATATGGAGCAGCTGGAGCTTTTATCCCCGACACATGAGAATCTGTTAAGAGAAGTGGCGCGGCAGCCTCACGATCATAGTAAGGAACTGAGAGACGTAGAAATGCAGATTTGAATCCTTACACACCTCTGAACCCCCACCATGTAGAAGGGTTGTTGCACGTTAAATCTGTCGTGGGTCAAAGTCTTCACGTTGGCGGGGTGTAACAGTTAGGAGAGGGGGATGTCACCTCATGTTCATCCTCGATACTTGAAAGTGGCTAAAAATTATGAAGTCCGTCACCGATAGCCTTAACGATGCTTTAAGCTACGACGTTGATAAACCCTCACTCACCGTTAAAGGAAATTTGGCGATGTTTGGCACCGTTGCCTTCTGATGTAAACCTTTGCTGATGAATCACGCCATTCTCGCCAATTTTTTTTTTTTACCTTCTCCCATCCCTCACAACCACAGCCCTCGGGGATTTTTTCCCTTCTGTTTGCGCAGTGGGGGGAAAGGGTCCGAAAGAAAAGAAAGACTCCCCTGATTAATATTCATGAAGCTATATGTTCGGATTCGCAATCCTTTCTGCGGCCATTACCTCGCTTCATCAAAGCGTGGGAGAGAAGGCATCGACAGGATCCGTGTTAATTGGGTGGCCTCTCTCAACAGAAGAATATGTTTGCGTTTTGAGACTTCAATTTTTTAGTTGAATCATACATCGCTCGGTGAGAATAGTTTCGAATAGAGTCATGGATCGAATGATATATATATATATATCAATCACGCGTATTGGCTAGTTTTTTTTTTGCATTGATTTTAACATATACATTTAATTATTAGTAGGCTATAATTTTATCGATTTATATTAATAGATCGTGGTTTTATTTGTAATAGTTAAACTTCACTTGATGTTCCTTACTTTCACTATAGTCCAGAGCATTGGCAAAGTTAGCTAGCCACAAAACTTTGTTTAAACCTGCAATCTTGGTTCCTAAGGCCAGGAGTTTGCTATAGTACTACTGTGGCTAATACACTCTTTTTACTATATTTACTAGTTTTTTTAAGTTTTATAACTATTTTGTATATATTTATGAATTATATATATATTCTTCCATAATAACCTTGTAATTCTTTTTACTGTTACTTTTCCAATTTCTATTCGTTTAATAGATAATTTTTGTGTCCCAGGTATATGGTAAAGTATTGACAATAGATAAAACTAGTGTGAATCGTAGATTAATTTTTAGTGATCTTTAACTGTCCTGCCCAAGATTAACTCGGAACCGTACAAGAGCTTAAAAATGTGACACCCGAGTACTATACGAGGAAAACAATTTTTGAGTGCATCTTATTGTTTTACACCCTAATACATATCAGGAGTTTATTTCGGCTTTATCTCTTAGGCTTTTACATAATGACGACAAATTTTGTCCCAAATCATGAAAATAAGTTGACAGTTACAGAATTAATGTCACTTGGAGGCTATACGACTGCTATTGTTGAAGAATTTGATTATTTTGAACCTAAGTCATACGATAAGGAAGACATCTGAGCTGGAACATTATCTTCAAGCTATTACAGTCAGCAGATTTCATACGTTCTCGCGTATATTCAGATCTCAGCATTAATGAAGTTTCATTTGATAAAATACAATACCTCCTTTTGTTGCATAATAATAGGTGACACTGAAAATGTATTACTAAGAGGAAGTGATCAGAAAATGAAGAAACTCGATAAACAGAGAGAGAGCGAGCGAAAAAATAAATGAAGTTTATTATTTTAAAAAAAAAAAATGATACTCCTTTACACAGAGAGAGGGAATAATGTGTCTGCTTAACTGATTGTAAGATCCCCTTAGAAAGCTTATAACGTCTGCTCAATAGCAGAACTCTCTCCATCTATACGTATCAAGATTGATGTATGGAGGGTCAAGATGTTCAGATGGGACATTTTGTGTTTTCAAAAAAAAAAACAAAAAAAAATTATAACATTGGCTGTACCTTACGCCTAGGACATAACACGTGCGAACTGTCTCGGGGAATGTTTTTGAAGTTGCCGCACCTTTTCTGTTCCCCCGACCTACAGACGCTTGTTAGTCAAAACGTTCAATAGGAAGGAAGCTGTGAGTGAACAAAATATTTACTTCAGTCAACGAAATTTTGTTGTTTCTAATGCCACTTGTCTGACAGTAAGAAAATTGTAGGTGAAAACAAACTATGATATTTTGATCCGGAACCAGATAAATTAATTTTCCGCATGATACTCACTTCATTCTGATGCATTAATTGAAATATTTCATTTATTTAAAATTGTGTGCTAAGGAAACTTAAAAAAAAAATCTTTCCGATTATTTTTGGCATCTGAAAATGTTTCATATACTCGAATGACTTGTCTTATTTTCGAAAGTGTAATTAGAAGTCTATGAACACATTAGAAGGGGCAATGAATTTAAATTGGGTGCTTCATCTGATGAACCGCGTTTTTCATGTTTACCTCCTGCCTTAATTCTGTCTTATCCCCAGACTATTTATGCGCTACATAAATTGAGAAGTCCCACCGGACAAAAGACCGGCATCTCCCGCGGTGCCGGATAAACCGCCCCTTTCATGTTTCCAGTAGGGCCGGACGGTCCGGCGGATGAATGGGGCGACAGGTGTTTCGGTCAGCTATGGGTTCGGCCCCCCACAGAGGAGAGCGGAGACACAAAAACAATAAATGCGTGCGAAATACCTCTATTTCAGTATCGCCGCAATAATAGGCGATTCTCTCATGAAAGTGTGGGAGTGACAGTTGAAAATCTATTGGTTTGCGTCTCGCGAGGAGAAATTAGTTTCTTTTGTTCCCGATTTTGAGGGATTTTGTGTTTGGTTGCTATCAAAGTGGAAATAGTTCTTTGCAGTACATATCTGCTCCAAAAACTTTCATCGCCGTAAATACTGCTTCATGAATTTGGGTTGCTTTCTTTTGAGATGAGGGATTAAGAAACTGTTCGGCAAGTTAACTGGCCGTATTAGGCTTTGTTTCGGATGTTGAATTTTGTAATATTCCTGTGCCAAATGGGATTAAGTAAATTAAAACTATAATGACTTTTATATGCATACTAATTGAAGGATCCGAAAACAGTTAAGTAACCATTTCGAAAAAGAAAGAAGAAACGTTAAAGTCAAGCTGGTGGACGAAGAATTTTAATCTGACGAACAAATGGAATAAAAGCACGCCATAAAAATAAATACAAAATGCGCAAGAATAATTATTATATATTAGCGTTGTCTGGTGCCGAATACAAACATGATGCGACGTATCAAACAAATTTACTATTTCAAAAACCTTTTATAAAATGGATCTCGAGGAAAATACCTTGATTTATTTCGTTCTCTTTTAAATTCATGATTCGAAATTAAGCCACGAAGTTCAAGCGCCTCCCATTGTGGCGTGGTTTGGAAGTATGGCGAGTGGTGTGGTAGCTCATATCATTTCGTGGTTCAGAGTTCTATATTAGCCCTCATGTTGGTTCGAGTCGCGATGTAAACAAAACAACCAATTCACTTTATGTAAAAGCCAATAAACTGCTTGATTTCGAATCAAGGTACAAGATGAGGTTGACGCCTGAGGTAGCATCTTTTACTCTTTGGCGAAGCCATACCAACGTGAGGACTTCGTTTTCATAGATTTGAAGCATCAGAGGCAAAACTTTTGAGGAATCAGAACTCCCACGTATGGTTCAACTGAAATATCGCCGACCCAAAACAGCCGATGCCATTCAACAACTACTTTTCTGTTTTGATGCTATAGCACATTAAGTCAGTGAAGAACGAACACTTTTAGATGGGGACCAAAGGCTATTGGAAGGTCAGTAAAATTTATTATAAAGCGAAATATAAATATATTTTGAAGATTTTTAAATACATATGCATCAGACGAAGTCGTGACTATTTTTTAAACTTAAAAGCAACTAAGTGAACTGAAATCCTTTTATTCATATTTATTAAAAAATATGAAAAATCAAATCAGTTTTCTGAGTAGCTGCAGTAGTCTAGTGGTCAAAACAATGGACTTGTGGCTGGCGTGTCATGAGTTGGAACTTAGTACCGCTGAAGACCTGCCGTGTAGAAAAAGCCTATGCACATTTAATATGTTGAGGCTCAAATGTCCACCCGTTGGTGTGGAAGTTATGAGAGAGGGTAAAAGCCATCCTCTTCACTTGACCAGGGTTCAAATCTACGAGTTCTGTTGCCAAAACCCCTCGTGTAGCTGAACAGTGTGATGTTAATATTCACTCACTGAGGTGTTTTTCACTGTTTTTACGTACACAGATGTTATGAAATAAATTTCTGTACAAATTCCTCTAGCTATATTTTGCATATTCGAAAAATAAAAGTACCCTGAAAAGAATTTTTTTTAAATTTTGAAATTACAAAGTTCCACATGAGATTGCCTGAAGATAATTGGCGGATTGAATAGAATTTAAAAGTTTAGTCCCTAGTTTTCTCATTTTTTTTTATTGAGAACATTTATAAACCCCGTGCATCGCACAATGTATCACACGGGGGCTTACAACACAAACATCCATGCCTTCTCCGCGATTCGAACTCAGGCTCTACGGCACCGCACTCAGCGTCACTAACCACTATACCGGACGGGAGGCTTTTCTCATCGTTTGACTATGAATTAGTAAAATGAGGCAATTAACAATTTTTGAGTTACAATTGTTCTAAAATAGATCCTCTACGAATCATTTCTTCTATTCTCTTTGTCTTCACTGCGGAAGGAGAAAGAGTTCTTCGAGTGAGGGGAGGGGCGAGTGGAGTGGAACGATTCACACCCCATTACTCAGGGTGACCTCGCTTAATTGGAAGGGGTCCTCCATCACCTCGTGACAGTGGATCGAAACGAGATCGCCAATCCATCTTGGAACAACTAATGTGCTCTACTTGAATCGCCATTATTTATCATAAAAGGAAATTAGCTCAATAGATTGGCACATCGCATCGGAGCCCATGAATATGAATGCCTCGAGAATAAAACAACTGCGGAGAAAGTTTTGGCCTGTGACATCGCGAGTAATTGCCTTAAAAAATTGCTTCCTTACCTTTGGAAAGGTAAAATCTTTTTAAAAGGTGAATTTCAGGTTATTGCATTTTTAAATTCTTCAGGTCATTACCTTTCCAAAAATACCTCATTTTTTATCCCTAGCTTAATTAGAAGTGCTAAAATTTTGTTTTTAAAGAATCGTCTAAACGCGAGTCACCGATTTAAATGGACAGAAAAAAGGTAAACATTGCACTTCCTCTTGGAACAGCTTGAAGTTTGACGTCATTTTTTAAAATTTCTTTAGGGCATGTTATGAAACGGATGGGATCTCGCCTCCGACGTTTCAAAGCAAAAATGAGGGGGCAAAATTTATCAGATTGCAAAGCATTATGTGGCAAAAATAGATTAACAGAAGCAACTATTGATCAATTGCAAACATATTATGGTCTTGCCATTCGAAGAAATTTATCAAATGTAAAGTATATGAAACAAGCTATATGGGCAATATTTCTTCACAAAATATCTACGGATAAAAATCCACAGCATGGATTTTGTCCATCAGGTCTTGACACATGGTATCAGTGTAAGAAGGCTCAATTGGAAAATAAACTTTATCTCCACAAACATAAACTTCCAGTTGCTGTTGTTGAAGCCATTAGGCCTATTTTTAGAGACCTTTCGGATCCAGAATTATTGAAAAAGTGCTTGCATGGATACACGCAGAATCCGAATGAAAGCATTAATAATGCTATTTGGTCTCGTGTCCCCCAAAAGACATTTGTGCACATAGAAACACTTTCCTTTGGTACATATGATGCTATTGCATTCTTTAATAAAGGGAATGCAACACACACACACAAAGCTGGATATTTAAAAAAAACTTAACATAGAGCGAGGATATTATGCGACATGCTGGGCATGGAACATCTCGACAAAGAGAGCAGACAAGGGTAAGATATGCCAATTTACAGGAGACTAGAAAAGTAAAAAGACTTAAAAGAATGAAACAAGATGAAAATTTAAGAAATGCTGAAAATATGGAGCTGGAATGTTTTGATAAGGTAACTTTTTTTTCTAAAAATGTGTTTTTCTCAAAATGTCACTTTTGAAGGTTCGATGTACTTTTCCTCAGAAAGTATATATCTGATGTCAACAAAACTTACATGACACATTCTTTATATATTCCAGTATATACTGAAATGAGCTTTTAGCAAAATGTTGTATACCTTTTTTTAATAATTTTTTTTCTGTCGAAAAACACTGTTTTCTCACTATACATCTAATAAAAAAAACTTAAAGAAAAACTAATGGAAATTTAAAAAAAAGCTCATTTCAGTATAATATTAGATGTATGCTCAACTTGCAAAAAAAATTTGGGGATTGTATTTCCAACAGGTTTTTAGAAAAGGTACATTGAAAAGGCCCTTTTTAACATTATCAGTATAGAGCGCTCCGATACCAATCTCGACTTTTGAAGCTTCGAGATATCAATGTATATGCACCACTCACTACAAAGTATTCAATTTTTTGAATAATAAATATTGATATTGGCTGACTCAATAATTATTTAATAATTTTCTTCGAAAAAAGGGGTCAATTATAGAAGTCCCTTTTTCCATTAATGCATTATTTCAATAACGTAGAATAAAATTTCATTCCTTTGATTGAATCAATTGGTCACACAAACTGCTTGGATTGAAATAAAAGTGTCAAACCCATTTTTAATGCACAAAATCATGTAAAACAATTTTACTAACAACCATGGAAGCAGAAGACACTAGCAGAAGCAATGAACAGATATGTATTTTATAATATAGGAGAAAGCTATATATAAGTATTGAAGTACGACCCAAAAATTCCCCATAGAAGTTAATGTATAATAGACACACACACAGGTTGAGGACTACTTTTATTTAGGTTTTACTGGCTAATCAATCTCCCTCATTCTGTTTCAAGAACTGAGCAAAAACTAATTAAAATAAAAATTGATCTTTCAAAATCCATTATAAAATACCAAGGTTAGAGCACAAAACAAATAAACAACCAACAGATTTCCCACTGTTGATTGTCTACGGCAACTGACAATGCCAAAATCTAGTGTTTATTTGGCAAATTTCTTGTAAAATCGAAAAAATTTCCGTTTTTTACTTTCTTCCCACAGCATAAGTTGAAATCGTGAAATCTTAACGTCAAAATGGATGGTGCGAATTTTTTTCCCCAGGAACACTATTTGGGTTTTGATTTAGCGAAGTCCATGTAAATTTGCCTTCAAAATCAAAAATTGACATTTTTAGCATTTTCCAACGATTTTCGATCTGTTTTTGCAAAAATCTTCATTTACAGTAAAATACGTCATCTCAAAACCTACGCATGTACAGTTTGGGGTTATGCTAACGCACAAATATTAATATTTTAGGCACTATATGATAATCTATAATAAGAATAATTATCAGAGCTATCAGCTACTTCTTGAACGCCTTGCATTCAAAATTCAATCCAAATTAACCTTCACAAAACCCACTTTGTACGTATTGCTAAGGAATTCTTTAATATTCTCCCTGACACAGAAAATAATAACATGACTAATCTTTAAATTTGCACTCAATGTTAAAAACAAGAAACTATTTAGAATTGTTCAAAACATTTGTGCAACTCACATTGTAGTTTTGTGGCCGCGGTAGCCTAGTGATCAAGAAAACAGACTCGTGGCTGGCATGTCATGAATTCTAGCCCCTCAGGGGGCTCACCTTCTTTAGGTGAGTACGGGTGTCACAATCCCGAGGTGCCCTAGTGATCTTTTTCTTTTCCGAAGGGGTTTACTGTCTTTGGTAAACACGGGCTTCATGAACCCGGGGTACCCTAGTGATCCTTCTCTATTTTCGACTCTCTTTCTTGTCATTCAATTCATTCTTTCTTTCTCTTCCCGTCTAGACCACAGATATTAAAACAAATGTTTGGCGCAGTATAGCCGAAATCGGCTCTTGCGCCAATAAACCCCAAAATCACTCACTCATGAATTCTAGACTAGTATAGATGAAGACCCGCCGTGCAGAGGGGGTCAAAGAACGTTAAATTTGTAGAGGTTGAAACGTTCTCCCGTTAGTGTGGTGTAGAAGTTAGGAGAGGGAAGTGCTAGTTCAGGTGTCATCCACGTCACTTAACCATGGTTTAAAATTAGGAGGTAAGTCACCCAAATCCCTGAATAGTGCGACGCTCATAATCACTCACATCATAACTTTTCTAACTATGGTAAAGTCCTATTTACCAAACTTCTAAATCAGGGGTGTCAAACCCGAGTGATATTACGGGCCATGTGGTCCATTTTACTATAAGTTGGTGGGCGTATATTTACAATTATTCAAAAACTCAATAACATACGATTTTTGCAATGTATTATACACTTATTGGACTCAATTTAAAGCTCAATGGTTTTTTTATTATACATACGTAGAGGCTTATATTTCATGCTATTTTTTAAACTTAAACTATACATATTTTACATAATTTTTTTTATAAAAAACAAAAACAAAAATAAAATTTTTTTTTAAGAATTTCAATTTAACATTACTTTTTAGAAGATATTTAGCATCGTTTTTTTCACAAAGCAAGTCATCAAGATTTTATTAAAAATACTGTGCTGTTGTAATTTTTAAAATTAATGATAAATAGTGATTGGGGTTAACCTTAATCCTTCTACATTTTCTCTATTTTTCATTAAAGAAAATAATTTCCCGCATAAATGAGTACTTCCAAACATAGCCATTATTCGCATAACAAATGAAGAAGTTTAGGAAACAAATCTACTAATATAAATATACAAAAAAAATCAAGAATTCCAACTTTCATAGATTTTTGCTTCAAGAAAGAATCACAATGTGGATTTCAATTAATTTATTTGTAAGTTTCTATCAGCAATTTCAATATCGATAGATACAGGTGAAGTAAAAGTGCGAAATTATACCTCATAGGTTTTAAAATTAGAATTAATAATTCCTTTTCAAAAAATTTAATTTTGCGAGCGTATTCAGTAAAATTTAATTTATAGGAGATTTAATGAACAGATATTGACAGCTTTCAGAGTGAGACATTTGTTTCAATTCCTACTATTAGTTCACACTTTCCCTATAATATTTCATGCTGAAATGGTGTATTCAGTAAATTTCAATTTATAGGAATTAATGAACAGATGTTGACAGCTTTTTCACAGCGAGACATTTTTTTTCAATTCCTACTATTAGTTCACACTTTCCCTAGATATACATAGCTTGTTCAAATTTTCAATCGTTGATAAAATACTTTTTATCCATCGACTCAAGTTCCAATACATTTTTTTAAAACTTGTAGTGGATGACACTTGATGTTAATAAAGTTTTTCAAATATTAATTAATTAATTAAGTTTTATGCCTTAATTTTAAATTTATTCTGCATTATTTCCGTTGAAGTTACAACTAGCTGCAACAGATGGCACCACCAAAGTAGGAACTATTTATTTTTGCCAAAGTAATAATTTTTAACTTTATCCATCAGAGTTGTAACAACAGGATTTTAGCCTTGATGCTTAAAATTAAGTTGATTGAGTTGACTTGTAATACTAACTGAGAAAACCAGGTCTTTTATCCTTTGACTATCTTTTAATTCAGCACATTCATAATTTTTGTTTCCAAGAAAACTATGATTTCGTCCAGCAATTTGAAGAACCGTTAAAACACTTAATGATTTGAAAGATATTGAACTTCCATTTTATATGGTAGATCTCGTTGTATTCACTTCTTATATCTTCCAGAAATGAAGCAAACTGACGATTATCTATGTGCTCTAGAATATAATTACAATTTTGGTGCCTACTTTTAAAACATGTCCTATATTTAAAAATTTGGAGCACAGTACCTGCTGGCTAATAATAATACAATGAAAATGCTTAAAATTATTATTGCCCTGCTGTTTGAGTGTTTCTTTTAATCTTGCAACAACTCTCTCTCTCTCCTTTAGTAATACCGGTCATGGTAGGTGCTCCATCATGCAAGACGAACCAGCTTTTTTTCCCAATGGTACCTTATATTTCTTCAAAACATTTATAAGTACATTTAAAATATCAGCTCCAGAAGCTGCATTTTGAATATGAATGATTTCCGAAAATTCTTCAAATTATTTTTAAATCAACATCGTATCCCATGGAGAAAAAACGAATAGCTGAGCGAAATTTCGAATATCTGTAATTTCACCAATATTGCAAAAAAGTAGTCTTGAAATGTTGATATTATTGAATTAGGCTGATTTCTCAAATTCTTGGCTATTTTCTCAACTCTGATACTTACAATATTCGATTACTGTTTTAAATAAACATTAACTAATAAATTCCATTCCAGTTAATGATTTCGATATATGCAATAATATATAACTTTTACAGCTAGTTAGTTAATTAGTGAATATTAACGTCCCACTGTTCAGCTACACGAGGGTTTTTGGGGACGGTCCGTGTAATTTTGAACCATGGTCAAGTGACGCTGACGAAACCTGAGCTGGCACCCCCTCTCCTAACTACCACACCACACCAACGGGAAGACATTTGAGCTCTCGACAGATTTTACGTGCATCGCTCCCTTGCACGGCGGGTCTTCAGTGGTACTGGGATCGAACTCATGACAAGCTAGCCACGATCCGATGCCTAGACCACTTGGCTACCGCTGCCACATTACTTTTACAGCACACAGCTGTATAGTTTTTGAAGAATTGATCTCTTTGGACTATTTGCTTTCACAAAGTTTTTCAAAGTATTAGTCATAGTTTGTTTCATGATTCGTGCCATAGAGCCTTTTAAGATCATATTCCCTTGAAACCGAAATAGAGTTTTTAGATATCAGGTATATTTTAATCTTATCTTGAATACAAAAATATCACAGTTGCCATTTTCTTCAAAATTATTTATTTCCTTTTGAAGTGATCTTTCTTTACTCATTGATGAAATTTGATTGCGTTTTCATTCGCAAACAAGTATTCACTGCCCTATACTAACCGCTTTGAATATTTTTCTTTAAACTTTGAAAAACACCCTTGACTGCTTCTTGCTAATTAGACACTCCAATCACAGAAGGAGAAAGTGAAGTCGCAGTCTCGTAGAAACAGGGTACCATCTATAGTTCAGAATAGGCGCAGTGCATTTCAGAATTTAATAAAAAAATATATTATAGTAAAATTATAAATACAAACGTTTAACGAAATATATATATCTTTTTTTAACCAAAGGCCACTTCTAATATCAAAAAGGATTTCTCTTAAAACAAGAATAGATAACAGGCAAATATATTGTAGATTTATATAAGGTTCACCTGAAATAAATTTAAAATGAAAAAAACTTTAAAAGATTGATAGTTTTTTAGAAATAATTGTGTGGCGGGCCGCAACTTACGCACTGGCGAGACACATGCGGCCCGAGGGCCGCATACTTGACACCTCTGTTCTACATTATTCATGTGGCCGCGGCAGCCTAGTGGTCAAGGTATCAGATCGTGGCTGGCCTGTCATGAATTCGAGCACAGTACCACTAAAAACCCGCCGTATAAGGGAGAGATAAACGTTAAATCTGTCCAGAGCTCAAATGTCCTCCCGTTGGTGTGGTGTGGTAGTTAGGAGAGAGGGGTGAAAGCTCAGGTGTCGTCCGTGTCGCTTGATCATGGCTCAAAATTACGCGGACCGTCGCCAAAAGCCCTCGTGTAGCTGAACAGTGCGACTTTAATATATTCTCCCACACTCTACATTATTCATACTCTTTGTTTCTCAAAATTATGTACTCCCTCAGGGGGCTTACCTTCTTTAGGTGAGTACGGGTGTCACAATCCCGAGGTGCCCTAGTGATCTTTTCCTTTTCCCAAGGGGTTTACAGTCTTTGGTAAACATGGGCTTCACGAACCCGGGGTACCCTAGTGATCCTTCTCTATTTTCGACCCTCTTTCTTGTCATTCAATTCATTCTTTCTTTCTTTTCCCGTCTAGACCACAGATATTAAAACAAATGTTTGGCGCAGTATAGCCGAAATCGGCTCTTGCGCCAATTAACCCCAAAATCACTCACTCACTCACTCAAAATTATGTATCCCCAAATGGACATGCTCCTCCTTTCCATCGTATGTAAACCTTGTCCATTTACTTTTTGGGCAGCCAATGATTGCCATTTCCTGTATCGAGCAATGAGAGCGCTTTTTCTCCCTTCTACCCCACATCATACAGATTCACAGAATCTTCAATATTTCCGTGGCTAAAGTGTTCTCCTTAATTTCCCGGAAATCCTGTTTATCGATTAGCACACAATAAAATGCTTATTTATAAAATGATTCTCAGACCTATTTTGACGTACGCTTGCTCAATCCGGGGACACGCAGCCTGCTTAGGTGTCACAGCACGTCACTTGAACGCGATTCAAAATTACTCGGTTCGTCAACAACAACCCTCGTGTTGCTTTATAGGGCGACTCTCACTCATCCTTGTATTATCCGTCGTGTGAGACAAGCAAGTAAAATCTGTCGAGGTTCAAAGTGCTTACATTGGCGGGGTGGGGAAGTTTACACAGAGGGGTGTCTCAGCTCAGGCGTGGTTTTCTTAACCGTTGCTGTTGTTGCCACCTGTCTGAAATAGTCAGATCGAGGCCAATGAAATTCGTCATGGCAACGGACCAGTGATACACCTGTCGTTAGCCTAAGCTTTGAGTCCATGAAGGTGACAGTACGATTTTGCTCACGATAGATGGCGACACCATTCGGACCCACTGATTTAATTCCATGTGTACTCGGAGGGTATTTGGTGGCATCGGGCATCGAACCCAGGCCTTCCAATCTGGCGTCCGATGCTCCAACCACTAGGCTACCTACCGCCCCGGTTGTTGTTATCGTGTCCTTCCCTGCGGGAAGGACACGACAACCGCCCCGGTCTTAACCTTTATTGAAAACAACGAGGTCCGTCGCCAATATTTCTCACGCTGCTGTGGAAAATGCGACGTTGATAAATAAACAACCTTATCTTAAGGAGAATATGGTTTGATATATAGTCGTATAACACAGTAGTTAATGAAAACTCGTAATCGACAAAATAGAGTAGTCTTATGAAAAATTGAGCAAGCTGCAGCCATAGAAACTTTAGACAGGATTAAGCCCTGCCTCCTGAATATCAGGAATTAATTCCAGGAATTGATTTGTGCATGTTATTTTTGAAACAGAATACTTAACTTTTTAATATTATTTCTGTGTAAACAAGTATACATCTCATAGTTTTATAAATTAAAATTTTAAATATGTGTAATTTCCTACATTATAATGAAATTTTTCAAATACCATCTTCATAATCTAGAAGCAAACCTTTGTTTCAGGAATTAATTTAATAAGGCTTTTTGTACTCCACAAATAAATATTTCGCGCTTAGGAATATTATATATGAGTATATGAAGGTTCACATTGCGAAAGTTAGGAGCACCCTGATATAAAAGATGCGAATTTAAACTCTTTTTTATGTTTTCTCTAGAGTCACATTTGTACAATGCTGGCGTCCTTCGTATAACACAAAATTTGCGATCATTATAACACGGATTTGATATCACAGGGAAGGCCGTGATGGCCTAGTGGTCAGGGTAATGGACTCGTGCCTGACGTGTCATAAGTTCGAGACCAATACCCTAACACGTTAAATCTATCAAGAGTTTCTCCCATTAATGTGGTGTTTTAGTTAGGAGAGGGGGTGCCAGCTCAGGTGTCGTCCTCGTCACTTGACTAAGGCTCAAAATTACGAGGTCCATCTCCCAAATACCTTGTATAACTGAACGGTGCGATGTTAATATTCACTCACTCATTCAATATCACAAATCTCGAATATTACACGGTTTTGATATAACATGATTTTAAAAAATTGCAAGAGCTTTGCAAAAAAGAGTAGCTTTAGCAACAAAAAAAGTTAGGAAATTCTTTTGTTGGAAAGGATTTTTCAGTACGTGAATCAGAAAGGTAATTGCAACTACGCGTCAGATAAGTGAAGTAGTTGCAGTTAAGTTACTAGTTACGTACTAATGAAGGGGAGCTTCAACTACCTTTGAGGGGGAAAAGTAAATTAGCAGTAATTTCTAAAAAAAGTAAAAAGTGATGATGAAAATTAATTTTCAGACACTAATAAGCCGTTTCTATTTATTTTATTATAATTGTTTTTTTAAATATATTTCTTTTATTCATTAAACATAAACTTTAAATATTTTCTAAAAGAAACCGTAAGAGAAAATCTTCGTTCCTTTTTTAAAATTTTTTTTATCTATTTTGAAAGTGTAGTCTTTCTTGTAGTGTATATACTTTCCGAAAACTCTTTATAAAAAGTGGAGAGCCAAATTATAAAAAAAAAATGTATCCATAAATTAGCAGCCTTCAAAAAGTTCATAAATTTCTCAATCTGTTGCGCAATCTCATTTGCTTCTGTTTCAATTATTTAATGAATTTTTGATGATGTAAATTTTACTATAAAATATCAGTTGATTGTGATAGAAAAAAAAAGGTTAAGAAGTTTGCATCAATTGCGCTTTTATCCAATATCAATCAAGAAAAATATATCGCTTATATAGAGTTGTATATACAGGGTGTCCAGCCTTAATGTGACCCAATAGCTAATTCCCGAACCGTTCGGTTTAGATATGCACTTCCAATTTGAAAAATGTTTGAAAAAGGTAAAGAACGTTTTTACGTGCTTTTCGAACCAAAAAACCTATTTAGAAAAAAATTACAAAAATTAAATTTTTATACAGTCCCCAGGTATTATCACTTGTATTTATAAAAAGATGCAGGACACAAAAGGAAAGTAAACACAAAAAGTTTAATTTTATTACGATGAAAACTGACCGAGTTACACCTACATAAAGTTGAAGCATCTGAATTGCTCAGAAAAGGGGGTCATATATAAATTGAGTCAAGAGAACAGTAATGCACTATCTACATCAAGAGTAAAAGAAAAACATCATAGTAAACATCATAAATTGACAATCTGTATTGCTGCATGGCAAACAATAAAAGTTAAATTAAAGAAATACAACTTGTACCGAAAAGGTTAAAACAGCTTTTTTAACAAATAGCAGCAAAATAACACAGAATTTGCAGTTCAAATTATAGCATAATGTGGAATGATGCGCCAATCATGAATCAGGCGCTTTATTATATCATAATGACCAAATTAACTTAAATAATGTTCAAAAAATGACTGTCTTCCTCAGAAATGCAGTACCGAACCCGAGTCAGAAACTCCGCCTATAGCTTCTGCAACATAGTTAGTGTCAGTGACCTGCATGACATGCTGATTCGATTGAGTAAATCGGATTTACTCGTGGATTCACGTTCGTACACTTTGCTTTTTAGGAAACCCCAGAGAAAGAAATCCAGAGGACTTAGGTCGAGTGATCGCGGGGGCCACTCCTGTTGACCTCCATAGTCGATTATTCGAGTGTCAAATGTCTGCGCCCAAAATGTACATAGTTGCGCAGATTTGTGTGCGGTTGCACCGTCATGCTGGTAACATATGCTTGACAAATCCCGTAAGGATTTCATCTTCTAAACAATCGGCTAATGGTCCAGATAAAATTTCCGTGTATGATTCTGATGTTAAAGGTCCATCGAAATACATTAGGCCAATTAAGGTGCTCTTCCATATTCCGCACCACACATCCATCGACCAACGCACTTGGTGGCGATTCGGTCGTATTAGATGTGGGGTTTTCGAGGGACCAATAATGCGTATTATGTGTATTAATAGGACCTTGCCTCAAGAACCGGCATTCATCCGACCACAAAACTTCATTAAAAAAATATGGATTATCCTCCAGTCTGTTTAACACGAAATTGCAAAAATCAAAACGACGCTCCGGGCATTAGTTCCTGTGCCAGGATTGGACAAGAAAATGCGCCGTACGTATGTAATGTGTTCCACATCGTTGATTTTGAGTAGGAACAAGCCTTGCTAATATCCCGGGCACTACTTTTATAGGATGAACCAGGGCATATCTTAGAACATCCTTAGCGTGTATCTGCAAACTTGAAGGTGGGGCACGAGACAAGGGAATACGTTTTTGACAACTCCCAGTCTTATACAAGCGCTGATTAGCATAGGCAATTGTACAATAAGATGGATGTCTTCGAGTGGGAAATTTAATGGCATAAAGTCTTGCCGCCTCTTTTTTATTTCGATTACACTGCCCATACAACAGGGCCATTTCGCAGTATTCTTCATTTGTATACATCTCGTTTTTCCCTACTAGAAATTCGTAATATTAGAATACGACTGTATGCAATTGTAAGCGACTACACAACAGATTTTTAATTCTCGCCATGATGAGTACCGCAACAAATAAGTCCATTTTCTTAGAACTACTTTTGAAATGTTTTCTATGTCCAAAATGTTTTATTTTGTCTGTTTTACACATACACAGAATAAATTTTATTTCTTAAATACTCAATTATTGTATTATTAACGTAATGCATGTACATTTAAATTTAAAAAGATTTACATGAGAATGACGTGCAAGAGCGAAAGTTCCAATTAATTTCACTTTGGAGACGGCCCCTTACTAGGTTCTTGAAAATGGCCCAGAAAATGGACGAAATTAATGGTTTTCAAATTTTCATAACTCGGCCAGTTTCTATCGTAATAAAATGAAATTTTTTGTGTTTACTTTGTTTTTCTGTACTGCATCTTTTCCTAAACGTAAGTGATAAGACCTGAAGACCATATAAAAATTTAATTTTTTAATTTTTTTCTAAATGGGGTTTTTAGTTCGAAAAGCACGTAAAAACATTCTTTGCCTTCAAATTGGAAGCGCTTATCTAAACCGAACGTCCAGGAATTAGCTGTTGGGTCACGTTAAGGCTGGACACCCTGTATAAATTAATAAATACTATATATAATAATAAATTAATTTCAAGATGGGTGAAATCGGATATCTGAACTAAAGATATTGCTTTGGTGTCTAATTAGAAAAAATAGTACTGCTAGGAATTTTTTCCTTTTCTTATTTAAGTTGCACTCTGAAGCAACCTGAGGGGACTGTCGTCAGATCTAGAAATTTTGAGTTATAGTCAATTGACGAGGATGACACCTTGAGCTGGTGCCACTCTCTCCAAACTTCCAATTCATGCAGACGTGAGGACTTTGAGCCTCAACAGATTCAACGTGTGCATCAGTTTTTCTACACATCAGGTCTTGAGTGGCACCAGGACTCAAACTCGCATCGCCCTGACTTCATGACCATGACCACTTGTATATTGCGGCCACTATTACTTGGAAATAACAGATTCTGAATGAATTGGACGTAAAAATTGGAAAAACATATAATCCTAGGTAAATTGAAAAAGGAGTGCTTACGCTGATCCAAACTTTCTCCAGTTTTATAATCCTGCTTTAACTTTCTGTTATTAAGAGACCATGTGTGTGTGTGTCTTATGTTTCAATGGACATTAAAAATAATCGAATGGAGATGCAAATTTTAAAGTTAGTCTTGGGAATTACCAGGAAATGAGCATGAAAATATTAGGAAGCATTTTTTTTTATAACAGGAATTCATAAACTGAAATAAAATGCATAATCATGAAGAGAACAACAAAATGGGATGTATCGAAATATGTGAGAAAGTTTTGAAATGGGAGGGGCGGAAGGGTAAACTAAAAGTAAACCGCAGAGTGAGTAATAACGTTTAGGAATCTACTTTTAAAGAAATTAAATAAATGATTTTTTTTAAGAAAATTTATTTTTTAGTTTTATTATAAATTTTTAATTAAAAATTTGCATGTGCTTAATATTTTTGAATAACTAACTTGAATAACAGAAATTCAACAAACCTTCCTTACAATACAGAATTCTGCTCTGATTCCAATACTGAGTGGATTAATTTATGAGGAATTCTTCAAGCTGACATTTTTTCTGTTAGTTATGGAGTGAGTGGATGTTAAGCTACACGAGAGCTTTAAACGAGGTCAAGTGATGAGGACAACACCCCTCTCTCCTAACTACCACACTACATCAACGGGAGGACGTTCTATTAGTTAAGGAAAATATTATTTTATGAATTGGCGTTGATCCTGCGAATGAATGTCTAGTAGCAGTGGGGGATAGTGAGAGCAGAGAAAGATATCGAATTAATATCAAGTTTTAAAGACCCTCCTTTCCCCTTTTTTTGCAGATATTCACTATATTTTTGGTTTTTAAACATGAATTAGTGCACACCAACGGTCAAACTTTTTCAACCCACGAAACACCCTATAACTAAAAAGTGTGTTTTCGTGGAACCCCATACACATATTTAGAAGAATATATCTTAAAATAATAATTAGAGTAGATCAACCTGAACTTCATGTAAAATCAATTAAAGTTTTGCATTTATAATTAGTGAGGAGTGAATATTAAAGTTGCACTGTTCAGCTAGCTACACGAGGGCTTTGGACGACGGACCGCGTAATTTTGAAACATGTTTAAGTGACGCGGAGCATTTATAATTAAAAAAATTCGAAATCTAATTTTTTAAATCTTGCGCATTAATTTGTGATCCAAGTGTTACCTACCTATGCATTATATTCAGTGTCGTAGTTATTCATGAGTGGGCCTAGTACCAAAATCTTAAGGGGCTCTTTTCTGGATCCCTTAATATTTTATGATTTTGCACATTTTAGGGCCTCTGCAACTTGGAGGCCCCATTGATCACTGACGCCGTTGATAGGGTGGTAGCTAAGGTCCAGTTAGTAACTGGGATATGTGCTTGCTTTTTTCCCATCCACTGTTAAAAGCAAGCAAACTATTGGGATTAAAAGCAATCGCATTGCATATCTGAGTTCAATTTGTTTTTGTAGCCACTCACGTTGACACAACTTCTACACAATGTTCTGAATGGCATCAAAATGTTTATAGCTGTGTGAGAAGTACTGTGTATTTTACATGAATTCGCAACATAAAATTTAGGAGCTGTTGCTTAAATTTAGATTTTAACATAGAATATATGTTGTTTCCTCTTCACTGTAGGTGGGTCTTTTCCCACAAATGCTAAGAGATGTATTTTCCATTAGAAAAGTTTTGCAAGACATTTTGTTAACTAACGAGGATAAATCTCGTGGAACCTGAGATAGTAAGCAAAAGAATACTCACAATTTATTAGGAAGTATATTTAAAGATAAAACGTTTTGATATGTCACCCATCCGGTATAGTGATTAGCGACGCAGGGTGCTGTGCTGTAGGGCCTGGCTCGAATCCCGGAGAAGACATGGATGTTTGTAAATGTATAATTCCTTCGAGAGAGGCATGGGGGTACTCTAAATAACCGTCAAGCCTTAAGTCCTCTTATGTGGTTGGTGGAAGGGGAAGAGAGGTGGGAAACCCCTGACCACTCCCAGGGTGTTCTCCCTCAAAATTGGGGTGGAACCGAGCCAAAACGTTCTGTAACCTGCATGGTGCTCAAAGCTACGGCTAACGACAGGCGTACAATATAGCCCGATGCCATGTTGAATTTCATGGGCCTCAATCTGACTACGTCAAACAGGTGGCATTAACAACAACAACGTTTTGATATTCTTTTAATATATTACAATAATTTAAAAAGTATTGCAAATAAAGATATTATATATAAATAAAAATTTTTTGCTTTAATGAATAGGATGAGATTTAGATACTTGTAATTATCCAAACTTCTTAAAGAACACGAATCCATGTAACATACATATTTATACGTTTCTTTTCGACTTTTTTTATTGTGACTCGTGGAAGCCCTGGGCTCCGCGGAACACAGTTTGAAAACCACTGGTGTAAACGAAACCATTTAGTGCAAAAGAAAGATTTAAGTGATCATTGTGAAATAAAAACATTTCATAAATAAAGATATAATTTTGCTTTACCTCCTTACTGTGATTGCCTAAGAACACCTTAAAGTCAAATACTTTTTTCCCTCTCGTTTCGCATCAAAACGAATTTTTTTTCAGTCTTCATCTATCCATTATCATGAATAGCTGAAGCTAATGAATAGTCGAAGCTCATTGATCAATGTGCTTCACCTCCCGTTGGAAACGTTCTCTTGTATACAAAAATCTTTCCGAAATACGATAGAAGTTTTTGTTAAAATCTTCAATAATTAATTTCTGATTTTTTTTGGTAAAAATGTGTTACAAAAGCTTTTATTTTTAATTTCCATAGAACTTTGCGAAACTTGGAACTTGTATTCCTTTTCGCATTAAGACACAGAGACTTGGTGATCCATCTTCATTAAAATAAATTTATTCCTGTTCTTCTTCTCGGGAATGATATAACAGAGCAAAATAGAACGTTCGCTGGGAACGGAGCACGTGTCCACCGATAAAAGGAAAGTGGGTTTGTCCCAGAAGAGTCAAATATCGGAACACGAAAGGGTTTATCTATCAATGTTTGATGACGCCTCGTCCCATGTCTCTTTGTGTCCGAAAGTGGACATCTGCGGGGCGGAATGAACGGCAGACAATAATTATCTCCGATATCGGCTGATTCCCAAAATGTGCGTGTTATAACGGCTCCTTTATTCACGAACGAATACAAATGGTCTCGTAAAAGAGACGAGGAAAAAGCATTTCTTCAACTCAACTCCATCGGCTTAGACTGGATAAAAAAAAAACACACACAACCGTGTGTGAACAGTTAGCATGAGAATAGTCAAAGTTTTGTCAAGGAGGAAAATGGATTTATTGTTCGCTCAAATAGGGAAAGGACGCGTTTTCAAAGTTTTACTCTAATAGAAAAAAAAATGGATTGATTAAAGATAGAGCTAAATTTATTTTCTGATATTTGTGTAGAAGTAAAACCTTTTTTTTTAAATTTTTAATTTTATCGCTGGTTTATCTGAACTTGAATAAACCAGCATTTTCCCAGCCTGTCCATAGAAGCTTTGATTGAGTACGGAGAAAAAAGTGCACTTCGTATGTCTATAACATGAAAAAAAAGCGTCCCCATAAAATACTATTAAGGGGTATCGGAACGCTCTATACTGATAATGTTAAAAAGGGCTTTTTCAATGTACCTTCCCTAAAAACCTGTTGGAAATACAATCCCCAAATTTTTTTTGCAAGTTAAGCATACATCTAATATTATACTTAAATGAGCTTTTTTTGAAATTTCCATTAGTTTTTCTTTAAAATCTTTTTATTTGATGTATAGTGAGAAAACAGTGTTTTTCGACAGAAAAAAATTATAAAAAAAAATGTATACAAAATATTGTTAAAAGCTCATTTCAGTATATACTAGAATATATAAAGAATGTCTCATGTAAGTTTTCTTGACATCAGATTTATACTTTCTGAGAAAAGGTACACCGAACCTTCAAAAGTGACATTTTGAGAAAAACACATTTTTATAAAAAAAAGTTACCTTATCAAAACATTCCAGCTCCATATTCCAAATTTTCAGCATTTTTTAAATTTTCATCTTCGTGTTTCATTCTTTTAAGTCTTTTTACTTTTCTAGTCTCCTTAGTTTTCTGTAAATTGGCATATCTTACCCTCTTTGTCGAGATGTTCCATGCAGCATGTCGCATAATATCCTCGCTCTATGTTAAGTTTTTTACAAATATCCAGCGTTGTTGCATTCCCTTTATTAAAGGATGCAATAGCATCATATGTACCAAAGGAAAATGTTTCTATGTGCACAAATGTCTTTTTGGGGACACTAGACCAAATAACATTATTAATGCTTTCATTCGGATTCTGCATGTTTCCATGCAAGCACTTTTTCAATAATTCTGGATCCGAAAGGTCTCTAAAAATAGGCCTAATGGCTTCAACAACAGCAACTGGAAGTTTATGTTTTTGGAGATAAAGTTTATTTTCCAATCGAGCCTTCTTACACTAACACCATGTGTCAAGACCTGATAGACAAAATCCATGCTGTAGATCCGTAGATATTTTGTGAAGAAATATTGCCCATATAGCTTGTTTTATACACTTTACATTTGATAAATTTCTTCGAATGGCAAGACCATAATATGTTTGCAATTGATCAATAGTTGCTTCTGTTAATCTATTTTTGCCACATAATGCTTTGCCATCTGATAAATTTTGCCCCCTCATTTTTGCTTTGAAACGTCGGAGGCGAGATCCCATCCGTTTCATAACATACCCAAAAGAAATTTTAAAAAATGACGTCAAACTTCAAGCTGACCCAAGGGGAAGTGCAATGTTTACCTTTTTTTCTGTCCATTTAAATCGGAGACTCGCGCTTAGACGATTCTTTAAAAACAAAATTTTAGCACTTCTAATTAAGCTAGAGATAAAAATGAGGTATTTTTGGAAAGGTAATGAGCTGAAGAATTTAAAAATGCAATAACCTGAAATTCACCTTTTAAAAAAATTTTACCTTTCCAACTCCCCTTAATAAAATAATTTGATAAGGAAATATATTCCCTGCTAAAAGATAATCGTTTATTCTGAAATCTTTTCTACCTAATAGAGAGAAAAATTTATTTCTGTCGCACTACAGCAAAACGAGTGCTATTGGTGATGGAACTATTAATTTTGAATCTTTTTCAAACTACGAGGATGACAATTGGGTGGACCCCCCCCCCTTCTCCGAGCTTCCACGCAACTCCATTGGGAGGACATTGAGTCACTACAGATATAACGTACATCAGTCTCTGTACACGATGGACCTTCAGTGGCACTAGGGTTCATGACCTACCGACCAAATGTTCACGACCGTCACCACGGCCAGTATGTTGAAGAGAAAAATGTGTTCACTTATACGGAATATTTTTAAATATTTGAAACGCAACACTATAATGAGAAATTACAACGTTGAGAAAATTTCTGAAAATGTGTATTGCGTTCAGCTTAGCCTCTTTTGAATTTCGCGAATGTAGCCTAGCTCTGGAAGACTATTCACTACACACGCCAAAATAAATTTTGACATCTTTGAGCCACCAAGAACTAACTGTTTCTGCCAAGAATCATTCGTCGACTTTTTTTCCCGAAATTTCATGGTTCTCTCCCCCTTTCTCAACGGTGCTGAAAATCCACATTTCTGGGGAAAGTGTGCATCAGATTCTATTTTATGTGTATGTCAAGGACTTACAGCATAAATGTATTATGTTGTGTATTTAGAACAATACATACTTTAATACATGGGATTAGTGAGGAATTTCTTTTGTAATAAATACGTCAACGTAGTCAACATATATGAACTGAACTCAGGGGCGCGCAACAGCCCATGAGGGCTAAGGCCTGCTGTGACTGTTGCAGTTTTCGTGACCTTAAGCACTGGGGTGCATTTGCAGATGTTTTGGTCAAGTGGTTAGTCTGACGCGAAACCCCAGTGTTCAGTTCCCAAGCAAGCTTGGTACTCATTTTATTGACCCACTGAAGGGAGATTTTGACCTGAGCCGATCTTGCCTACCCCGGGATTTGAACCCCGAACCTGTGGTGTGGAAGCCGCGATACAGTATCACTCAGCCAATGGGCTTCTCAACATATATGAAAAATATTAAATATTTTCTAAATTTTCATAACAGAAAAAAAATTTTAAAAAAAAGTTGCCAAAGGAAGTTTTTGATATGGACGATAAGAAAAAAATTTCCTTTATTCTGCAATAGATACGAAGAGAAGCTGCAGATATCTGGTGAAAAGCGTCATCAAAGAACTATTGCTTCAACTACCAAAAAACTGTCGCCCTTCATCAGTTTCAGCCGCGTACACGGACATCTCTCGGGTAGGGGGGGGGGTCATTATCAAACTTGTCGTAGTCTCTCACTACCCCTATGATTATTAATTCCTCTTTGCACATTATCTACATTTGGGTATGTTGGATTCATAATTAATAACTACATAAATAATAAATCACTATTATTTATTATTCTTTACGATAGAAATACACAAATATTAATCAAACTTTAAGAACAACAAATTATAGTGGAGTGAGATCAGAATTCAATTATGAACGACGGAACACGAACTGATACCACGGGGAATAACGCATACAATCAAACTACGTATTTAAATCTAATCTATAAAAATCACAGACCTGATATCTCTTTAAGACAGGAATCTTGAATACTTGTAGAATCTATGGAGCGGTTACAATCCTGGATATCTTCAGTTACGTCCGAACCGAATTAATGAATCTTTTTTAATAATCTTCCTTCAGCTAACAAACTTCACTTAGTTAAACTAATCTCCTAGAATCACCTTCTTAATCAATCACGTAGTTAACTCCTCTATCAAAACACGTAGTCATCCTCATCTCTTCATTTCATTTCTCCCTTTTATATCTCTTTCGAACTCGCTAAACCCGAAACTATCTTATTTGCATAAGTCACACGTTTAGCTCTCAGCAGGGATTGGTTAAAATAAATACAATTTAAAAGATTTTGAGAGAAGGTTAGTGAAACGCGTAAGCACCCGTCACAAACTTACATAAACGTGTGTGTGTAAGTGCCAAGGGGTGATATCTATATTGAAATTTTTTTACAATGTCGGTCTGTGGGGAGGGGATTAGAACCTCAAAATCTTCTTTTTCTTTATTTTTCTAATGGAGCTACGCATAGGTATTTTACCTTTGCAGACCTAATACATTCCCCCAGGAGCTGGTATCACTTTTTATTGCGGCACCATGTAGGCGATTTCAATTATCGCAAGTATTTTTGACACCCAGTTTCCTCCCCCGAGGAAGGCACGTGAGCTCTGACGATGTGAACTTCATTATAGCAATTTAATTTTGTCGAGCACCCAAGCCAGACAGGCACTCAAGATGTTTTTTACAAGCTGCATAATCATACGACATGGACGCTGCCGATTTTCTGCATGATGAAAATCCACCCACTTGGGCTGGGGTCGAGCCCACAACATGCATGTTGACACAATACAGTCTAATAAACTGGAGTTCGTTCAGAGTGTTAGTGGTACACAGTAGGTTAATTGGGGACGCTTTTGAAGTGCTATCTAGTGATCACAGAGCTTCACTCGTCTAAATTCTCAACCACACCCCGCGCAGCTTTTTTCGAGCCTTACACAACAACTAGCAATCACGAAGAAAGTGTTAAAGATTAGGTAGAATATTTGCGGAAATTATATTTAAAAAATATAAATCAACCTATATTATTTTGAAGTTATTTTGTTTGATTGTGTTTTTAGGATGATGGTTACAAGCTACAGTCGATCACCCGAAAGGTTCTGGAAAGCAACAATTCATAGAATCGCATTAACAAAAAAGAAAAGAGTTTGATTTCCATCTTGTGCGCTTATGTGTGAGTCGAGGTCGATTGAATTCTTTCTGAGAATGAGAAGAAAGAACATTTTTCCATCTCCACAGAAACCGTAGGTGGAGGTGCTTTATCTCTCCAGCCCCGACGGAACCTCAAGTGTTCTTGTCAGGAATCGTTCTCACGCTGCCGGGAAATCGATCGGGAAAGGAGGGGGGGGGGTGACGCCCATCGTGAAAAAAGCGTCACGAGAAAACCCTCCGGCCCTTTTCCTCTTATCACTACAAAGAAGAACGAAATTATGCACTCGATAACTGTTTCACCTCCTACAGAACAATTCTCACAGACAACACTCACGTGCGGGAACACGAACTGGTACACCCAATTACGTATGTTAGAGAATTACTGGTTAAGAAGTACTCACTTTGGGAGATAAATTCTACGATGTAATAAATAGAGTCGATTGGCTGTCTTTTGCACAACTAATCATGAAAATTTAAACAACGAGTTACCTTTTAAATCCATATGTTAATTTTGTTCTCTCAATAGTACGAGGAATACAAATTATTCTTGAATTTTTTTCTTATATTACTGTTTTCAGTAAAAATTATGAAGGAGACCTTCACATGACAATGAATTGCAAAGGTCCAGTTCTTCGAAATGAACTGAAAAACGCTCTTTTATTTTGAATTTAAACAGAAATTTCAAATTCGATCGGTGCATGATGCCATCGTCAAAAGGTAAAGTCTATTTTCAATCGGTAACGAGGACTTTAGATTTCGGTAAGCAAACGCACATCGGCCCCATTACGCGACTCATGTATTGAGTAGCATCAGGGTTCGAACTTCTGATGAATGAGTGAGCGAGTGAATATTAACGTCCCACTGTTCAGCTACACGAGGGCTTTTGGGGACGGCCCGCATAATTTTGAACCATGGTCAAGTGACGCGGACGACACCTGAGCTAGCACCCCCTCTCCTAACTACCACACCACACCAACAGGAGGACGTTTGAGCTCTCGACAGATTTTACGTGCATCGCTCCCCTACACAGCGGGTCTTCAGTAGTACTGGGATCGAACTCATGACATGCTAGCCACGATCCAATGCCTAGACCACTTGGCTACCGCGGCCCCAACTTCTGATGAAATAGAAACAGGTTACCACGTGGTCGGTTTGGCTACTCTTACAAAACTAAAAGCATCTAATAAATAAATAAATAAAAAAACCCGCATTTCCTAGCAAAAAAAAAGTTAAAAAATCTGTTTCTTTTTTCAGTACGTGCATTGATATTTATGGTATTTTCATTTTAAAGTTTTAATTTTTCTTGAGAGGCAATATGTGTATACATTCCTAATTTTAATTTAATTATTAACGGAAATATTTAGATGAATTTATTTGTATAAATATTAAACAGAATACACATGTGTAAAAGCTTATTAAATTGATTTTCAGTCACTTTTTACATGGGTTTTTTTTCGAAAAAAATTATTTCTCAACAATTGCAAGGCTTTGTAAGGTGTGCACGAATCCCCTTTTTTCACTATAAAAACCATAACTTAGTAGTTTGTAAAAAATATCTAACGTGTAAAAAAAAATAATTAAGAGTTGCGTCTATTTTTTGAATATTTCTTTGGTTTATAGACTCAAACTATTTAAAATATATATTATAATTGATGTTATTACAAGAACTTATATTACTATGGAGTTTGTTTCACACAGTTTGGAAAATTAATCCAATTTTGTATCCCATTTTTGTAGCAGTATAAAAGCTTAAAGTATTTGTCCAGCAACTTCTAAGACTTTTCATTTAAAAAAAATGCTGTGAATAAAAGACATTCTACAGGTCATTCACATTCTGTAAGGCGCATCTCTCTTTAATCCAGAACAAATTGATGTTCGATTGAAAGAACCCTCCTTCAGCTAGAAAATAAATTTAGATGTAAGAGGATTATATTCCAGAAGTTTTACCGGAAATTCAAAATTTCCCACGTAAAGAAGAGCGTTTAAAAAAAAAGGTTTCCCACCCCTGTTGGGTGGAAGTGGGCTTGTAAGAGGGGCTTGTCTCCTGAGAACAAGTTTCTCGTGAAAAAACAACGCGCCTTTTATTATCATTGAATAAAGTCATCTTTTAATAGTTTGTTTCCTGCGAGCATACCCACTCTAGACTAGGATGTCCCATTGTCTCGGTCACGTGCCTCCTCCAATCGGGCCGCAATAAATCACGCCGGTGGCCCAAGCCTGCGGTGATGTAATTGCGTTCGGCGGATGGAAAGAATAAAAAAAATCGGTCCCTTGTTGTAATTAAGTTCACCTCAAATTGAGAAGAGGAGGGACCTATAGGGAAGAGAAGACCATGCTCTTCTCATTCAAATAGTTTTCGACTGCCAGGAAATGCTCTTCATTCTCTCTTCGTCCTCTACACAACTATCTATATTATAAGAGATGCTGCCTTAAAATTAAAAAAGCAATGAAATGTGCTTTAGTACAATGGAATCAATTATTTTTTCAGTAATAATCTGATTTCTCATTTTTGAACCAAGAACATCAAGCTGTGGAAAGCAACACCGATAAGCCGCTGCGCTTGGTAAACGAAATGTTGGAGGCGTGTTTGCATATCCGAAAGATGACGTCCATTCAAAATCCATGCTTGACGAATAAGATTAGCAATATTAATGCGACTATATGAACTTGGAAATGACGTTTGCTTTGAATAGATTGTGAGCTAGTTTTGAGTCAAAATGCCTTTCAGGAGACGAAGAACACTGTGTAGACAGCTCAGTTTAAACGAGCCATGTTTGACGGCTGGGATAAGGCGAATTTTCTTTCTGTGATGTTGAAGAAAGACTTAGCATACTGGAAACGAAAATATACAGTTAGACTAGGAATATGTATTTAAATTTATTTTTGTTGTTTCTTATCCTCGAAAGATATAAGTCATATCAACTCCAGAAAGTTGCTAACCACCAAAAAATCTATAATTTTAAGGGAATTGAATTTTAAGTTCCTCTTAGAAAGTCAAATGCATGCGAGAATGTGATCTTGTAAAGTTGGATGGTCAAAGCATTTCTTACAAGTAGGCTGGATTTTTCTGCCACTATCATAGGAAAGACATGTCAGGTGGCTACTTGTTTATTTAGCCAGAACAGTCTGGCAGCCATGGTCTCATTTGATTTTTAACAGAGAGCCAGGGGAATACTGTGTACCGTTGGTGCGTAGGTGGAATACGCCGTATTAAATTTCGTTTAGATCTTTCATTTGAGTACAGTTCTTGATACGTAAGCGAAGTGTCAGGTGCCGTTTCGTTCTCACTACTCACTTTGGCCTGTCTATCATTGACCTTATTAGTTCCAATGTTAGCATGTGATGGGATCCATTGGAGGTGGACATCGTATAGGTCTGAGAGATCTTCCCCAGTTTGAGTAGAATAGAAACGTTGGTTTCATCGTTTGTGGAGTGATTGAGTGATTTTGGGGTTTATTGGCGCAAGAGCCGATTTCGGCTATACTGCGCCAAACATTTGTTTTAATATCTGTGGTCTAGACGGGAAGAGAAAGAAAGAATGAATTGAATGACAAGAAAGAGGGTCGAAAATAGAGAAGGATCACTAGGGTACCCCGGGTTCGTGAAGCCCGTGTTTACCAAAGACCATCGTTTGTGGAGGACCGGCCACTAAGATGTTGTAGTGCACTGCGGCTGTCCGGTAAAATCCATAATTCTTCAAAATCACAATCATAAAACATGGTAGCATCAAACCCTACACTATAATCACAATTAATTCACTCCTGTAGACAGATCAAGTGTCAGGGTTGCATTCATATATTTAAGCTTTAATTACAGAAACATGCTGACCAGCCACCTTATTCAACTCGCCGTCTCCATCTTACCCGGAACTAAGGTTTCTTTCCCGGGTTCCCGGGAAATCATAAGATTTTTGTGTTTTTTCTGTTCCCGGGAATTAGACTTCGTTCCCGGGATTTCCCGGGAATCACACGGGGCTTGAATTATCTATGAAGTAGCTACTTTTGACTTGACCTTAGATTTCATTCTTGAACATCGTTAACTGAACCTACTGTGGCAATTTGCGATTCTTCAGCCCGAACTTTCGGACGAAGGAATCTTCTTTATCCCAACTGGGGGGGGGGGGTTAAGAGTGTAATATAAGAATTTTGGGGGTGAGAATTTTTAAAGTTAGCCATGGGTGTATCGAGCTTCGTTAACAAGAATCATTGGGTTTTTAAAGCAATCGCATTCCGTTGCCAACCAGCACTATGTGATCGAAGTTCCAAGATCTAGATTTATGTGGATAATGTAATTACTAATACTTAAAACTATCATTTATTTAATCTTTTTTTAAAAATTTCTTTCGAATACTTGTCTTTTTGAGCTATTTAATTGAATCAGCAATTTGAAGAAGGGAATGAACCCACAAACTGTTTGGGAAAGAATATTTTAATAAAAAATTGCGCAATTTTTCTTATTTATTATTTTTCTTAACTTAACATTCGTGTAAGATTCTTATATTAATATTTATTTATATTTATTTAACAATAATATAGCAATTCCACAAACAAGAAATCGTTATACAAATAAAATATCTTAAATACAATAGTTAATGTTTTTAATGTACATAACGGCACTTCAGCAGCAAATGAGTTTTCAAGTATATGTTAATATTTATCTCTTAGTAGGAATATTAGAGAAATAATTGATTCAGAGAGAGCTTTGACTGGTTAATTTTCAAACACATGCAAGTCCAGTAAAGGAACATTAATTTTAGTAATTATTTTTCAAATGTGAATTTTTTCCCCGAGATTTTTAATTTACAAAATCTTTAACTGTAACATTTTTTCCATGACTGAGTGATAAAAGTATAAATTGCTTATGCTTTCTGAAATATTATTTCAAAAATGAATAATCAATTTATTACATATTTTTTGTACTTTTTAGCTCATTATATAAATAAGAATTAATTTTGTTATTTATATGCATCCTTTTTTATATAATGATTATTGATTTTATTTAAAAATAACTTGTTTTTAAATTTCTTAAAATTTTGATGTATTCCCGGGGATCCCGGGAACGACAATTACATTCCCGGAATTTCCCGTGAATGGAAAAACCCGGGGAAATCAGAAACCCTACCCGGAACGTCTCTCAAAACCGCTCTCAGCTCGATATCTCCAAGTCTCACACTCTTCGAAGAATGGGAGTTCCACCGCACATGCGTTTCGAAGAATCTATCTGGGAAAGTAGAAGTTTCTGGAAGCCTTTCCTGGCTCTTCCTGAAATCTGAGGCAGTCGCTATGGTCTATTCGACCTCGACGAAATCAACTGGCTTTCTTTCTGCAACAGGAATGTATTCACTAGACACGGTTGTTGCAGAAGGCACCGTTTGAAGAAAACTGAGGCCCTAAAGCACTCCAGCTACGACGTACAGAGAAGATCACCGCATGACTGGTATATCTGCAGCAGAAAAGAAAATTTTTGTTGGAACTAATGTGATTCAGAGAACATTGATTGTTTGAAAGACACCTCGGAGCCCTTTATATTATTAACTCCGAGTCACTGTCATCTGCGATTTCAGTGGTGTCTAGTTAGAACTCATTGAAAGGCAGAGTGGGGAATTGTTGTAATCTCCGATAAGAGCCATTTCAGTCATTAATGCCGATGTGTGTGACAGTCGTATTTTAGAAGGCTAGGCGAGCCCTTAGAACTGAACTGTCTGCGGCGTAAGCACACATATTGGACTTTCTCGAAGAGTTATAATTCGGAGAGTAATTTCCCGTGACAATAGGTTCACATTCGTAGTTATTTTGATTGAAAATTTATGCTTCAAACTGGGGATAATATCAGTTATGCCGCCGTTCATTAGCAGAGCATTGAATCAAGTTTTTACAGAAACCTTATATTTCTGTTAATGTTGAGCCGAGGAATGTACTTCTGAGTGGTGATGTAAACGGCAGATGGTTCATTAAAACTTGTAGATTTATAACATTGCCAATGTCCTTGATAAAAAAAGTAGTCATTAATCACATACAGCCGATGAGTATCTGCAAAAATTCTCCACGCGTAAAACTAAATGCGAGATTTTATTTTTGTACATCTTTTGAAATGTTAGATTTGATGTTTGTCATTAAATTGAAGAGAAATAAAAGGATTATTCTTAATTACATCTTTTTAAAACACATTATTTACATTCTGTTGATCATTATGATCATCAACTAAGGGGGGGGGGGCTACGTGAAATTTTGAAAATTTATTGATTTTCACTTTTTTATATTTTCTAAAAGTTCAAATATTTCTGCTTAAAATGATATATGACATGAGGAAGTACGATAATTAGAAGTATTTTCATTTATTTTTTAAACGAAGCTATTTCTTGAAGCGCATCCAATGAGCTCTGCTAGGATCACCTGTATTTCCTCTTGCGCCAATTTTTAGTGATCCTATGTTATTTAGAAAATGTTTACGTGGAAAGACTCAGAGCCCAAATGAGTCAGTTAGTAACAACTTAGTCAGTAGTCAGTGATTTCAAAATTTACATTTGTGGAATTAAAAACTCTATAATTAGGGGTAAATACCAGTCATGTAACGAAATTAATGATCTTAAAACATTGTAATACTAAACCAAGTTATAACTGTGCGTCATGCTTCAAGGCACAGAGGGTGCCTCTGCTTTAGGAGCAGAGGGTAAAGAAAATGCTTCATATGCTTCTGGAAAGTACTAAAAAAAGTAAATGCTCAAAAATTAGAAATTTTTACTTTAAAGCCTGTTTTCTCAAAATGTAATATTCTTCACTTTATGTACCTTTTTATCAAAAACTACTTATTATATAATCCTCAAATTTTCAGTGAGCATACTTTTAATATGTTTACACATTTTAATGGAGGGAATTAGATAAATCTAACTAACTTCTTTAGATAAGGCTTTTTTAAACTAAATTTTAGAGAAAAATTTGGACACTTTTAAAAAAATTCATAATTACTTTAATTTTTAATAAAAAGACAAAAAACTTCGTAAAAGTTTTATTTACAGTATACATAACCTACTGTAAAAACTGTATCCATTAGAAGTAAGTAGTTTCTGATAAAAAAGTACATAAACTTACGCAATTTAACATGGGCTCCTGTGGACGTGTCTGAACTCGTTAAGAAAATGAAAACTGTTCGAGGGAGTGAGTGAATATTAATGTCGCACTTTTCAGCTACTCGACGGCTTTTGGCGATGGATCTCATAATTTTGAACCATAGTTAATTGACGGGGATGACACCTGAGCTGGCATTCCCTCCTAGCTACCACACCACATTAACGGGAGGACGTTTGAGCTTTCCACCAATTTAACGTGCATCGCTCCTCTACATGGCGGGTCTTCAGAGGTACTAGGCTCGAACTCATGACATGCAGGCCACTAGTCCGTTACCTTGACCGGTAGGCTACCGCGGCCCATTGGCAGGAGAAAAATTTAAGTTAAATGAACGCCAACGAATCCGATGGTCGAGTTCATAACCGGTGAACCATGCATCCATAACCATTTTCAAATAAGAGCTGTTGAACATTAAATCTGTCGTAGCTCAAAATCCTCAGTTTGGCGTAAGTGTTGAACTCCAACTCGGATGTCGACCTCTTCATTCGACTAGGACTACTAATGGCGAGGCGAAATTGAGAATGGTTAGAAATGGACAGACTGAAATCATTCGATAAACAGAGAAATAATTTGTACATTAAAACAAAGTATTAGAAGAAAGAAAACTCATTTTTTCTAAGTGAAGTCGAGCGTAGAGCACCGCGAAGAACCATCTTTAACCACTCGGTGGGCACGGAGAATCCGTCTTTTCTTAAAAATTCCGTGGGCAGTGCAGTGCGGAAAGAGTGTTGAAGCCTTTCCCCCATTTTCGGTTCAGGTCGATTTAATTGCGCCCCACTTCGGCCCATCCATCACCGGTGGGCCCAAAATCTTCCTCAGGCCCCACCGACAGCACATCCTTCACGCGGGCCGCAATTTTAAACTCGCAGGTAAACATAATCAATATTCCGCGCACCCTCTTCTGCTCCCTCTAAACACAGCATCCTTTTGCGAGAGGCAAAACTTTTAAAAACTCTTGCACCCACCTCAAAGTATGATTAATTGATCGTGCACTAGAAACAAGATTCGGGTGAATTATTGAAGAAAACTCGCGTGGCCGGTTTCCCTTAATTAATTTAAATACGCTAATTAACGGCCTGTAGAGCATCGCCATTAAATGGGGAAAAATGCCGCCAAGGGCGAACGAAAAAACAAGCCAAACTCTCAGGTCATTAAGATACCGGCTTGTTACTCGGGATTGATACTTTCCCTTCGTTTTGACACCTATTAAAAATTTGATGGATTTGGGTGGCGCCCAGTCCTTCCTTCCGCTTTTGAGCCAAGGGAGTGCTCAACGCTAGTTTCCTTGTTTCACACAGGTGAAAGATTCTAGTTCACCTTTTATCAACCTCGTGTTCAAATTTACTTTGCACCGATAACATTTTAAATCAACTTTCGGAGTGTTGGCATTTATTAATGCTATAACAAGATAAAACGTTGGTGAAAATAAAGGATTAGCTCTCACAGAAATGCGTGGCAGCTTAGTGGTTTAAGGTATTGAACTTGCGGTGGCAGGTCATGAATTCGAGCCCAGCACCACTGAAGATTCGCCGTGTAGGGGAGATGCACGTTAAATCTGTCGAGAACTCAAACGTCTTCCTGTTGGTGTCTAAAGCATCCTGTCTAAAGCATCACTAGTGTTGCTTTAGAGTATGACGCCAATAAACAATCGACTGATCGAAATTGAAAAAAGATGCTACAACCTTAATCCGCTCTATTTTATCTGAAATTCATATACGGATTCTGGTAACCGGAAAGTTTGAACTGTTTTTTAGCATTTTTTTTTATTAGTTATGTAGTTTGTAGGAATTCAAAAAATCATGTTTGTATTAAATAGCTAATGAGAGGTTGGAATTGAGAGATTTAGGAAAAATTGGTTCTGGCCAAGCACCAAGCGATCATCTTAGTTGGAATAGAAATAGCTTGAACAATATCACAAGAGGAACTTATGCACTACCCATAGAAAGTCAAGTCGCTTACTTAGATAAGAGAACCTTTCGATCTTTTTAAAACAAGGAGAAAATAACATTTTTCTTGAAACAAGAACTTTCCGAAAGAAAATTTCGTCTGTTGTTTTCCTAAGGATGTTGTATTACAAAATGAGAAAAGATTCACACCAAAAGACAATCTTTCTTGAATTTATAATGGGAGAAGCGAGAGCAATTTCACGCATAGAATTACTGACTATCGAAATAAACAGTAGACCGGCTAGTCTCAGAATCTGTTAAGTGCAAAACATTATTTCTAGACTAAGCTAACAGAAATTCACCATTCCTTACAAAAGATCAGGATTCTTGAGACCAGAGTTTCTGATCTTGAAAATTAATGAGGGACCCCACAGTAAGGAACACTGCAGGTCACCTGAAACGGAAGTAATTGAAACAGCCTGCCTGTTCAACCCCTATTTTAACCCATAGGATTGCAAGTTTTTCCCCGCGTTAAAGTTCACACTCTCGAGTCGTCACCTGAGAAACAACGAAGAGATGCAATATGCTGAGAAGATGGCCTTGAAAATGTTGGGCACAATTTTTTACCACGAGGGTTTCTCAAAATTGGGACATCTCGCTACGACAAATGTATGTTTGTGGAAAATAGCCACAATGTATTACAAACTGAATGTTTGTAATACAGCCTCCTAGTGAAAACAGGAGTCGGATATCTGAAAATTATTTTAATTATTTTAAAAATGTTTCTGTACATTCATTAGTTCCCCTCACCCTCTGGGATAAAACGAACTCTTTTTCCCAGGAAGGGGGGGGGGGCAAAAACCTTTCTTGCCGGGATTTTACAGAAACCAGCTTCACTGCAGTGTCCATAACCAATTCTGGTAATTTAACCGATGCCATTGATCTGTAGCGCAATTTAACTCAAATTGTTCGGTGGTAATAGAGTATCAGAACGAAGGCTATTGTGTGGAAACGTCGTAATTTCCAAAAAAATCTCGGAGTTAGAATCACAGTCTTTCTAATTTCTTCAATATGCCACATGTAGAGCTTGAAACTTGTTGGAATCTAAAGCACTGTAGTCACATCCCTCTCCAAGGAGACATTTTGTAGAATTGAGGGCTGATGTTTCCCTCTGCTAAGACTAACGACGTTTCAGATCAGGGTTCGCCACACCGCGGCTCCTTGCATCGAAGGTTGCGGATCATCAGACTTGTTGTATTATTTAAAAAAAGTCTACTAAAAACTATTTCCACTTCCCATTTCCCTTTTTACACTGCTGGTCACCGTAAATGCAACACCAAGAAGGACAAGAGATAGCACAACAAAATTTATTTTGTAGATAACATGTTGACCAAGTATCAAATGATTAAATTTATAGACTTCTGTGAAGTGTGTTTCCTGTCAGAATCAGTAGCCAGAGTAGCCGCCATTGTTGGAGATCACCACTGCCACACGCCGCGGCATTGTTTCAAAGAGACTTTGAATATGTTCTTGAGGGTACAGCAGACCAAGAAGCTTCCACACGTTGCCAAAATTGATCTGGTGGGGCAGCTGGGGATCTAATCTGGGTCAATCATTGAGCAACCATGGACCACATGTTTTCTATCGGCGAAAGATCCGGAAAGTGAGCCAGCCAGGGAAGTAATTCAATCTGGTGATTGACGAAGAACCTTTGGACAATGTGTGCCACATGTAGTCACGCATTATCCTGTTGAAATATGGCTGTGGCCAAGCCCTGAAGATAAGGAAGGACAACTGGCTCCAACACCTTGGAGTTGTAGCGCTAGCTGTTTAAAGTACCGGCAATGCGTACTAGAGGAGTGCGAGAGCGATATCCAATGCCGCGCCATTCCAAAATACCAGGTGTAGGACCAGTGTGGCGGTGCATAAAGCAGCTGTTCAGAACCGAGGTGGATGCGATCGACCACGTCGGTCCGTCGTACCATTCTGCATCCAACGGTCACATATCCGCATTACAGTTGTTTGGTTTCGTCCAACACGACTACCGATTTCCCTGAAAGATAATCCACACTCTCGGTAGGCCACTATTCTTCCTCTATCGATCTCGGATACTTGATCAAAAGCTGATCGCTGTTTCCTACGAGACATAACTGATCATTTTTTGAAAAACACAATTTACGAACTTGAAATCGTCGAAATCTCCAAGCCTTAAATAGCGCTTTGAGGTGGCGCCACAGGCGTGCGTGTGTGTCTGCGCTGAAATTCTAATCATTTGCATATCTCACCTCCGCTAATGCATGTTGTAAATTTCCTGTTATTTACGTGCTTCCTTCAGGATGTTGTATTTACGGTGGCCAGCAGTGTAATTATCTATTTTAAAAATTCACCTGTATTTCCAGATACATTAAAACTTACGATTAGTTTAAGATAGTCACATTGATATTTACCCTCCTCCCTCCGCATTCACAGTGATTTTTGAGAATCAATCAAAATACCAGAATTAGTTTTAAAGCAGTACAAATTTAATTGACTGTCGAAACTGAAATTGTAAAAAAAATTACAAACTAATTTATGAATTACTTTTGGTGAATGTGGTAGTGAGATCAAAATGAGAGAGAGATTATACAACAAAATTAGCACATTTTGCGAGATTAACATATAATTGGTCAAATTGCTGGAGCTTCGACGATAAAAATGAAATTATTGGAGCTTATTTTATACAAAGACGAGTTAGTTTTTTTAGTGGGATATGGAGCAACTGAAGCATTTCGGCTTTCTGAGAAGCATTTGCAGCTCTTGTAAGGAAAGTGGATTTTGTAAAAATTTGAACAATACTCTTCTTTAGTAAAGTGTATACTAAAATCAAAGCATAAAATAGTTCATGGACTGCGATAGCCTCGTCGACAGAGCAGCCCACTCGTCATCCAAAAGGAGTCTTGCACTGCCAAACAACGTAGTTCTCATGCACACGATATTCTCCCTTTGGACCGGAGAATGGGGAGATAGAGTGAGTGAGTTAGAGAATATTAACGCCGCACTGATTAGCAACACGAGTTCTTTTGGCGACGGTCCGCGTAATATTGAACCATGGTCAAGTGACGAGGACGACACCTGAGCTGGCACCCCTTTCCTAACTACCACACCAACGGGAGGACGTTTGAGCTCTCGACAGATTTAACGTGCATCTCTCCCGTACACGGCGGATCTTCAGTGGTACTAGGATCGAACTCATGACACGCTAGCCATGATCCAATGCCTAGACCACTCGGCCACTGCGGCCACATGGGGAGATAGAATAAGGTGCTGTTCACTGGGCAAAATTCAAAATCAAGAAGTCGTCAACAGCTGTTGTCTTCCTTCCATCTAATGGGATGTGTTAACCTTTAAAATGGAGATTTTTTCGATCGCTTATAATTAAAATGAAGATAATTATAAGTTGTACCCTAAATATATGTATGTATGTTAAATTTGTGTAGTGAAAAATCAATTTATTTATTTTAAACAATGTTCACTAACTTGAATCACTAACTTAACTAATATTCATGCACTTGATTAAATTACAAATTTACATTTTGATTTAGAAATTATATATAAAATGTGAGTAGTGTGAAATGGTTTCTTTTTCTTGAAAGTACAGTGGTATCTCAAACCTTCATGGACAAGCCCTTAAAAGCTAGTGCAGTAATGATATTGTATCTCAGTGAAACCTGAGATAGCGACCAAAGACAGAACGTAACACTCTCGGGATCCATGGTCCAATACTCGCAAATGAGCCTGGTTTACCTCCAAGCGTCACTTTAGAGATCCCCGCATTTACGTCGCACTGGAAAGCAATACAATGGCTGTTGGCAACCCATTGAACCATGCCGGCTGAGCTGACACGCGCCTTTTCAAGCTGGAGGACACTGAATCTCGACGGATTTGACGTTCGTCAGCCTTCTCTACACGGTGGGTCTTCAGTTGCGCGAGGGTTCGAAAAAACATGCCGGTTACGAGTCCACGGCCTTAACCACTAGGTTGCCGTGACCCCCACTGCATCGAAAGACAGCTAGTTCTGAGTACAAACTGCAATTCAGGATAGAACTTCGCCGCCCATCCAGTATAGTGGTCAGTGAAGCTGACTGCGGTGCCGTAGGGACTGGGTCGAATCCCGGAGAAGGCATGGATCTTTGTTGTTATAGTTCTTTCTTCTGTCTGTGTTGTATGCCCCGTGTTATACATTGCGTGGTGCACGGGGTTTATAAACGTTAAAAAAAAAGATAGAACTTCCTGTATTGTTGCTTTCCCCTCTTTTTGTTGTTGTTAATGTTAGAACATTATCGTCACATAATAGCGATTAGATGAGCAATTGTTACCCTACCAGCTAAGCGAATTTTTGGTTTTCAGAAAGTTTGGAAGAAGAGGAAATTAGGTCACATGATGTTTTTAGGTTTCGACAAATCACTTGGTGCTCCGAAAGCAATCAAAAGAAGAAATAATTCCTTGATAGATTTGCTTGAACTCAAAGCGTGCTTTAAGTAACCATTTCATCCTGTTGAAATATCGACTGACCGTACTGTAAGAGTTAATACAAATCAGACAGAAAAGCATTCATTTATTCTCTTCCCATTTCGGAACATTTTTATGGTAATAAAAAGAGGTCAATCACTAAAGGCTCGAAAGAAGGACTCATCTCCTCTGCCAGTCAAAAGTAAGCTAAATACCGTGTTTTGGTAAACCTTCTTTCCTTTTGACATATTCACGATAAACAGACATCAGAGACCCCTTGACTTACTGAGAAAGAAGGAAGAAGAGAAAAAAAAGAACAATTTTCCGGTGCCCGATAACCGGTATGCACCGAAAAATGGAAAACTTTAACCTCATTAGGAGTTACGAGTAAGAATCAGTTATTAATTGGTTGAATTCATTTTGTATTAATGTGAGCGAAAAGAACAATTTAAAACAGGGGCTTTTGTTTGTATTTTTTTCTGCTCCTTTTTGTTTCACTGCTAACATTTCCCCCCAAACCAAATGCGTTGTTTCCGATGCTACGAGCAGTCTTTTTTTCTTGCTTTTGTTTTCTTTTAATTTCTCATTATTTGAATAAAGAGGTAAAATAATGGAAAGATTATAATTAAAACGAAAATTGTACTAATGAATGATGGAAGGAATTGCGGCCATGAGGGTGTTAAAAGTGGGTTTTTAAAACATGCGGAGAAACTTGAATTCAAAATTTTGAGCGCTTTTGATGAATAAACTAAAGCAAAAAAAAATCTATCAATTAAATATCGTGATTTTGTACTCTCTCTACGTTT
>BMAO01030382.1:0-62980 GCA_019973975.1 Trichonephila clavata
CCTCTCTCTGTTGCTCCTTTAGTTAGTTTACGGTGCAATTCCTAATCTTGCTTGTTTAAGTTTGTTAGGTTGTTGAAACTTGTAAATAAATTGTGTTGTTTTGTCTATGTGTGACTAGTTTTCCTTCTAAATCTCGTACACTGATGGTTGGGGAAACCTAACCATTATTATAACACGAATTAAATTGTATTAAATAAGTATATATTTTTAAATAGTCATTCGAAAAATGTAATACTCCTCAAGCCTCGGGGGAGCCAAAATGATTTTTTTTTCAGATGGAAAATAAGAATATCCTTTTTCATAAAGTATAAAAAATTGTATCTATTACCAAATGAAAAAAAACTTATTTTATCCTTACAATTTTATGAGTATTTTCTGGAATTTCTGTTTTAAGGAGGAATAGAAGACATTTTTAAAAGAAATTGAAAAAACAATGAGTTCATTATAAGTAGTATGTTCCTAAGTTTTATCTCATTTGTATCCTGTACAGCATTTGCACCTTAATTTTTGAGAGCATAAATTGTTAAAATGTCATAGTCTGTGTTTTGCATACAGTTGTCCAATAAAATTAACCTTTAATGTAATTCCATTGTTTTCGCATATATTGATTTAATTTCAATATTATCAATATATATCTAGAGAGAAAAGGGGGAAATTTTAATATTGAGGATAAACAAGTTTCATTGAGTTAAACATAGTTCCTCAAATTCACCAAGATATGTAGTATTTAGAACAGTACACACACACATATATATATATAATCTTTTGAACTTTTCGTGGACCACTGAATGTGTAATTTTGTATTTGGTGGACCACTAATATGTGATTGACCAGTAATTGATGGACCACTCTACTACATAATTTATTTACGTCTCTATTTATATTTTCATATCACAGAAAAGGAACTTCACGAAAGACAAGAACAAACCTCAATTGAAAGCAATATCAACAAAATGAAGTGTTAGGCATCCAATTTATCATGGTTGCCAACTCTCATTTACAAAAGTTGCTAGATACACATAAAAAGTAGCTAAAAATTCCCTGAATTCAGAAGGAATTTTGCTAAAAATAATAGCTAAGTTTTTTTTTAAAAAAAAGGCTAATTCATATTTCATAATACATTTTGGTATTCAACCTTTTTTAAATTGAATCTTCATAAAAATATAAATAATGTTCCGATTTCTCTGCGGACTATCAAAACTTTTTCACAGACCATTAGTCGACCGTTGTTCTAGAAGTCACATTCACCAAATAGTATTCGAGAAGTCACATTCACCAAATAGTATTCGAGAAGTCACATTCACCAAATAGTATTTGAGAAGTCATATTTACCAAATAGTATTCGAGATGTCACATTCACCAAATAGTATTCTAGAAGTCACATTCACCAAATAGTATTCGAGAAGTCACATTCACCAAATAGTATTCGAGAAGTCACATTCACCAAATAGTATTCTAGAAGTTACTTTTATCCAAGTAAAGTGTTAAAAATCTTAATCAGGGAGACAAAATCCTCTATTAATCCAATAAATCTCTGTTTTCTAAAAAATAGATTATGTATCAAAGAGACTGCATTCTAATATCAAGACGTAGCATTTTTCTATATTTTTAAATATAGTAAAAGAAACAATTCCACGTTTTTGTTTTTGTTTTTTTTTTTTTGCAGAAAAAAAACCATTGTACTACTTCAATTACTATCTCGATTAATTTTGTTGTGCAATTTCTAATCAAGTTTGGCAAAAGACAAAAATAATAACTAATTAATTCGAAAAGGTATCCTGTTTATAAATTATTGAAGTGTTTCATTTTATAAGATTTATTTTGATCCAAATATTTATGTTTTTGATTGATAAACAGCGAAAAGAAAATATCAGACTAAAGATAAAGTAAATACTCCATACCGCAACGTATTCTTGTAGTAATTATGGAAAATTTATTGCGCTTTTTTTTTCCTTTATTCATATATAATCTCAAATTTAAATTTTAAAATTTCTTAAAATTGGACATTTTTCTTAATTTTTGCAATTTTCATCCTAGTTGATATCATTCTTAAAGATTCACAAATAGTTAATTTATAATTCGAATTTGTTCATCAGATATCGAAACCATACTCGAGAAGAAAGCTCTTATACGGCTAAATGATTCACAATTTTTTTTCCTGTTTTTTAACAATACATGATAAGATAATCGTTAATTCAAAATTATAAATTATTACACTCTCTTTTATGACTTCGCTTTTTTCGATCGGGTGATTTGATATTGAATATTTACTGAACTGCTGGAGGAAGTTTAAGTATATATGTATTTATAATTGTGAATTAAAGTTTTTTTTATAACATGCAAAAATCAAACACGTAAAAATATTTGTTGCAACTCATGTTTTCTTCACTGTATTTATAATAGCTTGTATAGTTTGTATTTGTAACAATATTTTTTAAATTTTTCTTTCTATTTTTTCTATTGTTTAGAGCAAAATGCATTGAAAAATATTGAATCGAAAGATTTTTATTGATGAATGTAAGAAGAATTTATTTAACAAAGGGGAATCGATTTTTAAACCCTCCATAACTATAAAAAACTTTGAAAAAGAGTTTCAGACATTTAAATTTTTAACTAATTTCAAGATTAGAAAAAAAGGTAAATGAAAAGGAAAGCATCGGTTTTAAGATAGATTGTTTTAGAAGTCCATTGGCTACAACACTAAGCAAATTAATTCATTCATTCATAAACACTATAATTAATTCCTTTTCGGGCTTTAATATTCAATACCAGCTACGATGAGAATTCTGAAAGTTATTGAAAAGGATATCCCTTTTTTATAAACGAAGAATTTTTGTTGTCTGGAATATTTCTTCCTTAAAAAAAAAGAAGCATCTAAGTAATTTTGTTACTCTTTCAAGTTTTCTGTATAATTTTTTTAATATAGTAATACCTCGACTTATGCTACTCCGACTTACGCGGTTTTAAAATCTCATCTGTTTGTCTTTTTTATTTATTTATTTTGTTATTATTATTGAAACTCAGGTGGTATCAGTGCGAAAACCTGATGAAATTGGTAATGTGGTTAAACAAGTTTTCGATCTTTCCAGGCAAATAAATTTATAAGTGGATAGTGATGATGTTCAACAACTGCTGGATTCCCACAATCAGGAGCTGACAATTCATAAGCTCATAGAAATGCATGAGCAAGAGCAAAACATTGAAGAACTTGAATCTTTTGACTCAATCAGAAGATCGAATGATGGTTGAGAATGTGACAGAAAAAAAGCCTCCCTTTAGTTGAAAAAGGAAATCTTAAGAAAATATGGAGTCCAACGAAGAGCGTACTTTTTCAACAAAATTAGGAATAACAGAAAAGCTATTAACATGTTACGAGGAAATTTTGAGGGAGCAAAAAAGTCTTCGAGTCGGCAGCATACTTTGTTAAATTTTATGAAACCTTCCATATCAAAATAACTTTGTTTTGCGATTTTTTTTTTGTGTTTTATAAGATTTTATTAAACATTTTTTTTAAAATAATTATTTTCTTTCTTTCCGGCCCCATCTAAAAATAATTTATCTGTGAAATTATACCCCAACTTGCACGAATTCGACTAACACGGTTATCACTCAGTCCCCCCACCTATCGCGTAAGTTCGGGGTATTACTATATGTATACATATATTTTTATTCTTCGTGCTATGTATAATTACAAAGTAAGAAGAATCTATATAGTACGTATTTTTATAGCAAAGCACATTGAGAAAAATATAATTTTATAAATATTTTTGTGTTAAGACATATGAATATATCAAAAAAATATAAAAGTGAGTTATAAAAGAAATAATTTTACGTTCATTTAATCCTGTTTGATTTTAAACAGCATTAAAAATGAATCACCTAATGGTGTTACGTCATAAACCATGGTACTGCCATTTTTTTAAATAGCATTGCATTCGGAAAAGTAAGATTTTTTAAATTTTAAATTGAGATAAATTAAGTTTCACGCTAAAAGAAATTTTTTGAAGTTTGTTTTTTTATGAACAATTTATTTAAATTCAACAAAAGCAGTAGATTACAGTTAAAAGTTCTGCACCCATCTCGAACGCTTTCTTTAAGAAATATTTCCGAGAAAAATTCTCTGAAACTTACCTGTAAAACCAGATTTACCACTGTGTCATTTTCCGTTTTGAAATATCTTCAGGAACTTTGAAAATATATATTCATAGCTTTCTATTTATTCTTAATGCTTAAAGGTATTTAATATTCATGTTCCTACCCCATATATGCCCAATTTTAGTAACATACGCTCTCGTTCGTTCTCTCTCTCTCTCTATCTCTACTCTCTCTTTCTTTCTTATTATTTTTAAATTCTATGCAATAAAAAAGTTTGTTTGGAATTTTCGGATATAATTCTTAAAGTTTTCCAAAATTATACAGGAAGAAAAATATATTTTGAACTATCTTCTCTATAATAGCAACGCATTTATAAGGAGATAATAAAAAATTTTAATAACAAAAAAGTTTTCACATAAAAATATGGAACATCCGTACTGGTAATACATATCTATATCACAATTTCGTCACTTTCACCTACCACTTTTCAACAGTTTTCACCAATAAATTGTACCAGACCACAATTTTCAAAAGTCTGCTTACACCAATAATAAACTTCATTTTCAAAAATATGATATAAAAGCGAGATGAAATTTCTCTTATAATTCAAAATGGATTAAAGAAAAATTTGTATTAAATTTAAGCAATTTTTTTATCAATTAATTGATCTATAAATAGTAAGTTATACATAATCAAAAATTCAAGAAAGAATTGAAAAGTTAAAAAAAAATTATTACGAATTTTAGAGCAGTTGTGAAGTTCCAGTGTACGAGAACCATTTTTTCTAAAATTAGTATTCTTCTTGATATATTTTTAGTTTCTGCGATTTTTCCTCTTAAAATTTTTACATAAGACAGCTGACTTGGACAAAATTATTTTCGTTGAATTGATAAGCGAAAAAAAAAATTTCTTTGCGTTTTAATAAAATTTGAATTTATTTTTCAAAATTTTATTGTAGAAAACTAATTTTTAAAAGCCATTAATATATATATAATATTACATGCCATGACGAATGGTAAAGATTTCTTAACCTAGATCAATTGGAATTATTGTTGTTGCTATAGTTGCATTGAAGAGTCAGTCTTTTGTTAGATGTTAATCCAATTTATTGTGCATTTAAACACAAATATGGACGACACAAAAAAGAACACAAAAGCCAGAACTAGCTGTGTACTGCATGACAAAGACAAGTAGTGGGTAGAATTTTCCAGAGGATCCCGGGCTTTCATTTGAAATGGCAACCGGAAGCTCCAAAACTCATACGAGTTCCATGGACAGAGCTTGTGATTGGTGGATAGATATCGCACGATGTTACTTATGTAAGATAACTTTAAATTCTAATTTCTAAGAGACACAGTTACGATTAAATCCCGTCAGGTGGGAAAGCCAGTCAATTTTTTTACGTGCGAGTCCCGAAGTGTCAGTGCCATTAGAAAATAAAAGTGGGGTTTAAGATGAAATAAAAAGGAATTTTTCATATATATTTTTCAGAATTTTTCTCAATTCCCTCCAATGTTTAGTTTTTTTTAGTAGTAAAAAAACACTAAGGCGATTACAGACAAAAGAGCATATGAAAGAATACAGGAAAAATTCGCGTTTTATTTACATTTTTTACAGGTATGTGAATCCTTGGTCATGCAACATATAGCATTGCGATAGAGTCCAGTTCCTGCTACTCTCAGCTCAATCTGTTGCTATCGATGTTTTTGACAAGTTTTATACTTTCAAGCAGTTCTGCTTCATCATGCGGAGGACATGAAATCTTGGGTCTTATGTTAAAGACTAAATTTTCGGATAACACGATAAAGGAAAGGATAACATGTGCTGCTAATAACGTTAATGATACCATGTTGACTAGAGTGTGGCAGGAATTGTACTATCGCAATGATGCATTCCATGTGACTAAAAGTTTACACACCTCTAAAATTTATGAAAAAAGCTTGAATTTTTTTCAGTTAATTTTTTTCGCTATATTCGTCTTAGTTTTTTTACTACTACGAGGGAATTGTGAATATGGAATATCTTTTTTGTTTCAGTCATTGAAGGATTGATGCAGAGATTTCTTAGAATCAAAGTTACATATTTATTTTTAATATACAAAACGAACACAAACGGACAAACACGCGCGAACATCCAGGCTAATACACAAAGGCGTTCTTTTTTCGTTGCGAAGATCTCAGGTTCTGTAACTTCCTCAATCGGAAACTTTTAGAATCATATGATTTCCGTTAATGACTTCTGTGATTGGTCAGAATAAGCAGAGGATGCAAGATTGCATCATTTTATTTTGAAAAGTACGGAAGGTGCAGGTTTTTAGGAGATATAGTACTTCCCGTAAAGGTAAAAAGATACTTCCCGCGTCAGGCGGGTAAACTAAAAAAAAATAATTACTTGGAAGATTCAAGACAATTATGAATTGAATAAAATGTTTAGAAAGAAAATTTAAATGGTGAATTGTTGCATATATATCCCTTTAATATTTAAAAAATATTCTGTGCAAAGTTTTGGATGCAACTTTTTTACTTTGTGGATGAAGAGAAAATTTTATTTAAAGCATGTTTCTTATAGCGTTGAATAAAAAAAAACATCCATATAATGTAATTCTTACATTAAACGAAGTAAAATAAAAAATGTTTTTAATGGCAAATTTTTAATTTTATTTGAAACAATAATAAAACTATCACTCATAAGCCTGATTTTTTTTGGGGGGGGGGGGATTTTTTTTTATCCTGAACTTTACCAGTAGGAATATTTTTCATTCCTTACAAAATAATTGAATTACTCAATCGTCTGAATCGTTTGTATAGTGTAACCATGGCAACGGAACTGGCAAGCTTAAATCAGTCACGTGTCTGGAATGCTGAATGTTTTGGTGAAGATTTTTGAGTGGCGTTTTCAACCATAGTTGACATAAATATAAGATACATAATCTACGTTTCAAAAAAAGAAAAACGTGCTGAATATTTTTGCCGAAGATTCATAGTAATGAAAGAATAAAATAAGAAAAATATAGCGCAGTGAAAATAAATTTTTTTTTAGCTTTCTTTATTGACACGTTACAAATATTTCCATTCTCAAATATCAGTAAAAGTTTTTCCCCGAAAATATTAAGCACGTTTTCGTTTGACTCTAAAAAAAAATAAATTTCAATTTGATGTAATATTAAATTCTGTACTTTCTAATGTCTTGAGTACGCAAAAATTTAACTGTAAATATCTTTAACTCGTTTTATAATTACATACACGATACTGAAAATAATTAATAACAGTTTCATTTAAATTAGCTCATTTAAGAACATCTCTAGCATCACTTCCAATTAAACATAAGCGGCATACACTCTTCTATAATTCAGTAAAAAAGAAAAGATCTGCAGGAATTTCAAAAGAAATGCTAAAGAAAGAAACTGGGAAAGAAAACTTTTTAAATGCCTTGAAGAAACGCTTTTTAAAAAAATTATTTCTTATCATGCTATTATTTTACCATCCGGACAACAAAGTATTAATCCACATAGTTGCAAAAAACTGCGATAGCATAAACATTTTTGTAAATAATTATCTCCTAGATGATTATACAAGAGATATTTCAATCCAATTTTATCGTTAGATATAAACAATTTCCGTTTTGAAATTTTCCAGAAAAAGAGAAATGACAACATTGTATAAGCATACATGAAAGGTTTTCGATTTTAATCTTAGTATAAGATTTTTAACGACACGTGTATAAATAAAAAATTCTTTTTTTCCACAGTGATGTCAATAATCAGTAATATTTAGAAATACCACTGAAAGCTTTGTAACTAAAATTATTTTATTTAATTTTCAGAGGTTGAATTTGTTATAATCAACTTGTCCTAATATTTTTGAAAGGTGTAATGTTTTGCAACTCCAGAAAGAGGTCAAAATATCGAGAAAACCTATATCGTGATTATTTACTACTTAATAATCATCAAGAAATACACAGGGGAAAAAAATACACTTTATTTTAAGCAAATGTTCCTCAATTACTTAACTGAAAAACGGTTGCTTTAAAATACTTCATTACTATTATTATTTATTTATTTATTATTATTTTTTGTGTTTCCTTTTTCGTTTTATATTGCTAAAACATCTTTAGACTCTAAAAAAGAATAACAATAATAGTGAAAATAATAACAATAAAACAAATAACAGTAATTTCTCCTTTTAAAGAGAAATGTTTATAATGGATTTTAAACGTTCAGAAATGACGTAACACACTTCACACATATATATACTTCCACATCTATATATATAAAGGAGAAAAGCGACTCACTCACTGACTGACTGACTGACTAATCACGAAATCTCTGGAACTATTCAACCTACAGACTTGAAATTTGGTAGACATGTTCCTTTGATAGAGTAGACATCAGCTAAGAAAGGATTTTCCGAAATTCGAAACGCAAGGGGCGTTACGGGGGGTTAAGGGCTTTAATAATAATTGTTTCCATGTTTAAACTACTTGATGTACAATCTTGAAATTGGGTAAGCGGATTCCTTTCAGAGAGTAGAGATCCGCTACAAAATGAGTTTGCTGAAAACCGACCCCCAAGTGGCGTTGCAGGGGCTTAGGGGGCGTTATAGATAATTATTTCCATTTTTAAACTATTTGACGCACTGACTTTAAATTTGATATATATATAGATTCCTTTCGTAGAATAATGATCAGTTACAAAACGGGTTTTGTGAAAACAGACTTCTAAGTGGCGTTGCGGGGGATTAAGGGGCGTAATAGATAAATATATCCGTTTTTAAACTACTTCACCTACCTGCTTGAAAATTGGTAGGTAAGTTTCTTTCCTGGAGTAAATATCCGCTACAAAATGGGTTTTGGGAAAATTGACCACCAAGGGGTGTTGCGGGGGGTTTAAGGGGCGTTATAAATTCCTATTTTTAAGTTATTAGACGTACAGTCTTGAAACTTAGTAAGCAGATTCCTCTCATAGGGTAGAGATACGCTAAAAATGGGTTTCGTGAAAATTGCCCCCAAGTGGCGTTGAGGGGACTTAAGGGGCGTTATAGATAATTATTTCCATTTTTAAACTATTAGACGCACAGTCTTTATATTTGATAAAGAGATTTCTTTCATAGAGTAGAGATCAGCTATAAGAAGGTTTTGTGAAAACAGACCTCTAAGTGGCGTTGCAGGGGAATAAGTGGCGTAAGAGATAAATATTTTCGTTTTTAAACTATTTGACCTACCTGCTTGAAAATTGGTAGGAATGTTTCTTTCATGGAGTAAATATCCGCTACAAAACGGGTTTGGAGAAAATTGACCCCAAGGGGTGTTGCGGGGGGTTACGGGCAGATATAAATAATTATTTCTTTTTTTAAACTATTAGACTAACAGTCTTGAAATTTTGTTAGCAGATTCCTCTCATAGGATAGAAATACACTGCAAAATGTGTTTTGTGAAAATCGACCCCTAGGTGGTGTTGCGGGGGTTCAAGGGCGTTATTGATAATTTTTTTGCATTTTTAATTAATTGGACGCACAGTCTTCAAATTTTGCTAAGCAGATTCCTTTCATAGATTGCAATTCCCCTACAAAATGGGTTTTGTGAAAACAGACCCAGAAGTGGCGTTGCGGGGGCTCAAGTGGCGTTATAGACAATTATCCCATTTTTAAACTGTTAGACGTACAGTCTTGAAATTTGATAGCAGATTCCTTTCGTAAACTAGAGAACCGCTACAAAATGGGTTTCGCGAATATCAACTATTAAGTTTAATTTCGGGAGATTAAGAGGCGTAATCGATAAATATTTCCATTTTTAAACTACTTGATCATGCTCCTTGAAAATTGGTAGGCATGTTCCTTTCATGAAATAGAGTTCCTTTAACAAAGAGTAAAATGAAAATTGACCCCAAAGATGTTTGCGAGGGGTCAAGAGGAGTTACAGAAAAAAATTCCTGTTTTTAATTGTTAGACCCGTATACTTGAAGTTTGTTAAGCATGTTTCTTTTGTTGAATAGGGAACCACTAAGAATAAATTTTAAGCAAATCAAGTTCTGGGGGTTGCAGGGGTTACTGGGACATATTGACAAAAAAATTACTTTTTTCGAGCTACAAGGACTATAATAATGAAATTTGGTTTGCATTTTTCTTTTGTTGAATTGAAATCCGCTAAGAGCGGTAATTTTGGAAAACGGCTCTCAACGGGATTACGGGATATTGATAGTAAAACTTTTGCTTTTTTCTGTTAGATTTAGACTTGAAATTTGGCTTGCATGTTCAATTTACGGAGTAGAGATCCACCGAAAATTGGTTTTGCGGGAATCCACTTAGTTTTTGAGTTACGAAAGAGCAAACATCATTCTATGCTTCAATTTTAGAGATTTTTAGAAAATACAAATTAGATGAGTTCTGCCCTTTTTTTTTTTATCAATAGGTGACAGTTACAGGTATAAGTATATTTTTCAATTCAATCGAATTCTTAATGCTAGGACTTATATTTCAATAATTTATACATATATATAAGCAGTAAAAATTTATAAAACATCATTAAATACCCAGCGAAGTGTGCGGGTAACAGCTAGTATATATATATATATATACAGTCGACTCTCGATGATTCGAAGTTGAAGGGATCAATGAAAAACTTTGAATTATCAAGAGGGTAGGAAAAACTCCCAAAATACACGAAGAGAATTTTTTTTCGAACACATTTAAATTTGAAACTATGTAATAAAACAATAATGTAAATAAGTATAAAGTTATTTTAAAGTATTTTTAAAAAGTACATATTATACAATATAAATATTAGATTGAATTTAAAAGTCCTGTATTAAAATAATACATTTTATATTAAAAACACACAACAATTAAAATAATACACACTGTTAATAATAATTTTTTTTTAACAAAAACCTCTGTTATCTTTTTTTTTTATGGCATTCAATCTAACTTTGTTCTGGAGTAAATGAAGCTGGAAAAACGTTCGCATCAACATGATTTTGAAGGGAAAAGTTGCGTAGTTTGTTTACTGACACTTCAGCTTCCGTCAGAGTTGTGGTGGCCTGTAGCCACCCCTTACACTATTACCTTCCTGTCTATCTGAAACCCCGGCTGGATGTGTAGGCGGACTTAAATGATCAAAAGACATAATTCCAATTCAAACTGATTTATTGATGCTTAGCAGTATATAAGATCAGACACAACACAATTCTAATTAAGATAATTAAACTAGAGTGGAGTAAAGAGAAGTGGGGTATCACAATACAAGCGGATAATACAGAATTTTTCAACTGAATCTAGGACAGCTTAAACGCGCACAATTACAACTACGCCTCCAATAATAATCTGATTTTCTTAATCAAAGTCACTAACCTTATATTTTACTGCTGCGGCTCCTTCGTGATGACCTTCGGGCACTTAATTTGGCTGTATGAATTGGTGAAGACTTCACGCTCCGTAATAATGAATTCCACTATTTTAAATCCGCTTCTCTTCGCGTACATCAACACGTATCAGGCTCGCTTCACTTGTCAACAACTACGTGTCGACTTCTCGATCTTTAATTCACTTGACTTCTCCCTTCCTCTTACTTAGCTCCTACTAATCTCCTACTTAGCTTCTACTTAGCTCCTCAACTCGCGAAAACCGAATTTATATAATATTTCTTATTTACATAAATCACGCCTGGCTCTCGGTGAAGATTGGTTGAAATAAATAAATTGCTTTAAAGGAAAAAAGAAGTTAGTGAAAGACCGTATAGATCCGGCACAAAGCCAACTCCGATGGTCAAGGGGCTTACGTTACAGAGGAGACAATCAGAGACAATACAACATAAAACATGTAAGCTTCAACCTGTTTGCTACAGGACTCTATATAATAGTGAGTGTTTGAATTGTCTAGAGTTTTATTATATATTATTATCACGTGTTGTATTCTGGCCAGCCACAGATTTTACTTCGAATTATTGAGTGTACCAAAACGTATTGTTTTAGTTCGAAATACCAAGTTTTTCTAGGGGTTGGGCATATACTTCGAATTAGCGAGAGGTTCGTATTATCGAAGGTTTGAATTAGCGAGAGTCGACTGTATATATATATAGCGAAGTACGTTTAACGAGAAAACGCTTATGATGAGGTTTCGGTTGACACCAAATAATACCACGGTCCCGACAAACTACTATTTATTTTCATGCATTTTTTTTCTCTTACCACGAAACGAAAATCGCTTAACATGAAAAGATTTTCCTTCTGGGAATGAACGAAATACAAAAAACACCAGCCGAGTAGGCCATATGAAAGAGAGGTCGTTTCACATATTTCGTAGAAAGGAGGATAACTTAGGGCTTTGAAATTCCCTCAGAATAGCCTGTGACAGGAGCCTGTTTTGTTTATCTAAGCAACTCCCCCCCCCTCTCTCCTTCCTTGCAAACGTCACACAAAAACATCTAATCTCTCAAACATTGGCTTTGAAATTCGGTGACGAATACATCGCAGTATGTCACCGAAATCAGTAGTTAGTTGGATTATTTTTTTTCAAAAAGAGTTTTTTTTTTTTTTTTTGAAAACACAATAGAGCAAAAAGATCAGGGGGAAAGCAAACTATTTCTCTATGTCAATGAAATGTCTAATAATAAACTTAATTTTGTTGAATATATGTTTTTATTGTATATCCCTTACCACGAAAAAATATTTCAGCCCCTCCGTTTCATATTAAACGTGCGCGTGAGCGCTCGCGCGATTTTCACTTTATTCGACATTTCCCACATTTAGGCACATTAATTAGCGTGTTGTTAACACACTAATTAATATACCAAAAGTCACGGAATAACAATATGCAACAAGTAGCTGCCACCATAACCGCCATATAAATGATGCGTGGCCCCCAGGTTGAAGGGACCCCAACATGTGTAACATTTTAACACTTTCAAATAAGTTTTACAAAAGCGATCATTTTTATTTATTTTCTAAAAAAGGGCCTCCAAGGAATTTTGATACAGGACTAGCTGCGCCAAAGGAAATGTTTTCACTTTTCAAATTTTTTTTATTGAGCTTACTAATTTCCGTAAAGTGCATAACATCAATAACGATCCATAAATTTAACACTCTCACCGTCTAATTACTGAAATAATCGCCAGATGGCGTTAGCTAAATGAAATGTTTTTCCCATCTGCTTTCAGTGAAGGTGATGCAATCTCGGTCACACTTTCCCCATGCGTAAGTGAGAGGAAATCGTCTTTGTGTTCCATATTTGGCGCTGATTCGCTCTTTTGATTCGTATAGAAATGAAAAATTATGCTTTTGGAATTGAAAGTAATAAATTATATATAAACTGATTGAAAAAGAATGATTATCAAAAGACAAACTTTATTGTGCTTTTGATGACATCAACAAACATTATTTGTATTTCTTGACACTTCTGTTAAAAAATTATACATTACTTTGATAAGTGCGAAAAAATATGTTTAATTAATTTTTTTTCATTATCAAGGAATCAACCATTTTTTTGTTGTTCTGTTCAACTGTTTGCTGTAAATAATAAACCTTTATGATATGAACTATCTTTAACGTCCCCTTTCTCACATCTATGTAAAGCATTCATAAAAAATACAATTGTGAGAAAAATAATAAAATTTATGGACTAATTATACTAAAAACTAGGAAAAAGAACAGGGAATTTTTAAAAGCGAAAAATTTGTGTATCATCCCTTAACACACTAAATAATAATACATACCAAATTATCACTATCCTAAATTAAAAAAGAAATAAATCATTTTAATGAACATAAATGACATGTGAAAAGTGACATCAATGTGAACGTCATCAACACCTGTACGTCTCATAAGCATCAGCTGAACCCATATTGAGAGCTGCAAAATATTTATAGTTTATGGTACGATTGTTCTGAAACAAAACAAAGGTATGTGTAAAAAAAAGAAAAACTTTAATTATGTCAAATAAATAAATAATTTATAGCATTCTTTTTCTTTGCTTAAATGTAATAAATCCAATTTTACGGTACAAAAAGGAGTCGTTCAAATATTTGTGGTATAAAAAGGAATGCACCCGGTTTTATTGTCTTAACTCATCTTTTAAAGTACATAAAAATTAATTATATGTGTTCAATTTCATAAAATATTAGGAAATATTTCAGGCAAAAATATATTTAGGTTATTTATACAGTAAACTTCTCGATACCCAATGTACATAGGACCTTAAGGAGACAGATTACCCTAAAAATGATCAAAATGTTGATGTTTTTTTCCTTATTTTAATTGTTTAACTTGTGTTCAATTGTTCAATACGTGTACAAATTTTCAAAGCTCTAGCTACATTATTTAACTTTTTGTAACAGTTTGTCGAAGCGAAAACCGAAACTAGAACAAGTGACGTCTGCATTTAGCTGTTGCATTTATTTTACTGTCCTTTAAAACTTCAAATGATTCTTTCTCAAACTTTTATTTCCCATGATAATCGTGTATTTCAAATATTGCTAAAGTTATATATATATATATTCAATATAATGCTTTGAAACTTTTTATGGTTGTTTTGTACAATATGTTTGTTGGTCCTTCGCATGCAATAAGGATATATATGAATATTTTTTTTAAAAATCTTCAAAATTAAATAGAGTGCTGCTTTTTTTTATTGTATACGACACGAAAAAATGTATGAAAATAAAACTATCACTCTTAATACCAATCTTATGCACAGAATCGTGAGAAATACTTCTAAAAGTATTAGAAAAAAAATTGCTCAAAAACATAAAAATTTGTAGAAATAGGAGAAATTTTTTAAAATATCGAAATATTTTTTTTAAAAAATAAAATTTAAAGTAATTGTTTGCTTAAAAATGGTATTTTCCTTTTGAAATGCATTTTCCACGTGTGTTCAAATATACTGCATATAAACACTTTCAGAAAAAAAAAAATTATTTCTAATGGGCTGCGGATTGGTGTTTTACCATTGCATACAAGTACATTCCCCGGGAGCTGGTATCTCTTTTTAATGCGGTACCCATATAGGGGAATACCAATCTCCGCAGGTAATTTTGTCGCCCAGTTTCCTCAGCAGATGGAGGCACCTGAGCTCTGACGATGCGAACCTGTACTAGAATTTAATTTTTCCGAGAGCACACCCAAACAAAAAAAAACACTCTAGGGATCTTTTACATGCCATATAATCCTACGACATGGCTGCTGTCGATCTTTTGCATCATGAACATCCACCGACTTGAGCCGGGGTCGAGCCCGCAACCTTAGGTGCAGAAGGTCAGCGACAAACCAATCATGCCACCTACCCAGCCGTTCATAAATATATATATAGATACAAAAAAATTGTATACAGGGTAGCATGTGCCCTAAATAAAATAAAGTCGAGTAGAATGTGAACTATTTGTCAGCTCAACTGTTGAAAACTGCCTACAAAACCACCGAACAAATGATAAAAAATTAATTTAAAAGTAATTTCTACTATCAAATGATACATCTGTGAGTTTATTTTAAAAGAAAAAAAAATAGTTTTGTTATGACATATCAAGAATTATGCTGCTTGGTTGAAGCAAAACAATAAAAGATATAAGAACACTTCACTAACACTTCGAAAATAGAAAATTATTCTGCAATAAGTATCAACATTCAAGACAAAAAAGAAATTCAAAGGAAATACAAACAAGTCAGGAGTGCATTTTATTGCATATTTTTAATGTAAGGGAACATCAGTAAGTTAATAACAATAAAAACACTATTGTACGTAAATGATACACGTAACACCTTAGTTCCAATTGGAAAGCAAGGTTTGACAAAACTCGAAATTATTAAACAATTATTTTGAAAGTAAGATTATTTTGTTATTTTACTTTTTGTCGAAAGCGATAATGTATTTTCACATTTTATTTCCATTTCAAAAGTAACGCAAATATTTATTTAAGAGATTATTCTTGTGGAAGTCTTAGACCGTTCATTTTAATCAAAAGGGCTTATCGTTACACTTCCCATTCATGTTTTCCAAGACCTTTATCTTTTTCCATTATCGTTCATTTCAGAAATCTTCATTATTTTTAACGCGTTTTTCACGTAGTGGAACAAAAGCGCTATTAGGACGCAAATTTCGTCTTCGTTCCATATTTTGCCGTACCTTTTTCTCAGCCAATAAGCAACCAATTGACCTCGGGTTTTCGGCATTGGGTCGCATTTGTGCCCTAGATGAGCCGAATCATATTTAAATTTTCCCATAGTTTTCCCGAATTTTCCTACAAATTTTCCTGACTTTCGCTAGTTTATAGCAAAATGTTCTCAAATTTTACCTAGTAAATTTATTGTTTGCAAAAAGTTTTTTAAAAAACATCTACCTGCATAGAATAAATACATAGAAGCGAGTTTTATGCCTAGACAAGGAGTTAAGTCACCTTGTCCAGGCTTTTGTAGCTTCTGTAAAAAAAAAAAAAATTTTTTTTTTTTTTTTTTTTTTTTTTTTTTGCTTTTTTATAGTGCTGATACAGATTTGTGTCATTATTTCTTTTCAGCTCAATAGTAGTACATTTAGAGGAGTGGTACAGTACTAATTTCTGTTAGTAAAAAGTTCATTAGTTGCATTATTGTAAAATACAACATGTGAAAAACGCGCTAAAATTACTTGGCCATGCCAATGATTGATATCTTGTTTTAAATATATATATAGCATCCGCTAATACTTCCTCAGTTTAAAAAAATCTTGGTTTTTATTAAATTAATCTCACATTATTATCATTACTGATTGTAAAATATTGTTTTAAGTCTGTAAATTTTTTTTAAGTATATATTTACTATTATATAAATAAATGCTTCGAAAAGTTTTAATTATTGATTTATTTAAATGTACATTCATAAAGAAAAAAATATCAGTCACATTAAATCTACCTTCTTAACCTACATTTGAAAACTTAACATTTCTAAAAGCAAGATGTCAAACATTGGCATGGCCAAGTAATTTTAGCGCGTTTTTCACATGTTGTATTTTACAATAATGAACTTTTTACTAACAGAAAGTAGTACTGTACCACTTCTCTAAATGTACTACTATTGAGCTGAAAAGAAATAATGACACAAATCTGTATCAGCACTATAAAAAAGCAAAAAACTTGCGAAATTCAGGAAAATTTGTAGGAAAATTCGGGAAAACTATGGGAAAATTTAAATACGGTTCGGCTCATCTAGGGCACAAATGCGACCAAATGCCGAAAACCCGAGGTCAATCGGTTAATTATTGGCTGAGAAAAAGGTACGACAAAATATGGAACGAAGACGAAGACGAAATTTGCGTCCTAATAGCGCTTTTTTTACACTACGTGAAAACGCGCTACAAACTTCTGAATACTAGTAGATAATTCACCATTATATGTTAAAAACCTTTTTTTCCTTCATTTAACAAACCTAGTCTATAAAAATAATTAATATTTTTTTATTAGTTACATTATCTTTGAAATATCATAAATGAAATATTCAATGTTACTTGTAAAAAAGGAGCAAGCGTACAATATAATTAGAATAAAATATTAAGCCTTTATATGTAAATCTTAAGCACCGGATTTTGCAAACTCTTTATATCTCTTCTCGCAAAAACAATTTTATTTGTAAAAATATTTTTATAAGTAGAATTAATAGAACATTTTTTATATATCTAATATTTCAGAAAAATTTTATGAATAAAAATATTTGTGAGAATATTTTTTTAAGAAATAAGAAGAAAGCTATAAAAAATTTTTGGAAATTTCGAATATTTTCAAAAGTTTTATTTTTAAAAAATTTCCGAGATATGTGTGGAAGTTTATGATAAAAATCTGAAAACTCACATGAAATTATTCATTCGACTTTTTAACATTCTAACCCTGGTTAATACATCATGATTCATTGATCTGTTAAACGAAAATTAATAAATTCTGATTGAAAATTTATTAAAAAATGATTCGCATTGATCTTTTTGATAAAAGCTATCCATGGAAAAGTTAATAAAATATAAATTTAATATACATTAGGCAAACATTAATAAATTATTCAACGATATTACAACAAGAAATATCTCAATCCCCGGAGCTAGTAAAAATAAATAAATTTTAAAGTCCTAAGACTTAGGATCTTTCAGACCCTTTCCGGTATTTATCAACCAATAACTAAAAAGAAAAAAGATTATTCACAATTAATACACATGAAATATAATATTTAAAAAATAAATCATTGAGCCTTTAATTTTTTTGGGACTTCGAAATTGCAAGTTCGAGACCTAATCCCACTGCAGAACCTCCCCGTTGAAAAGCTCGTGCAAGTTAAATCTGTCGAGGCTCAAAGTCCTCCCGTTGGGGGAGGGAAACAAGCTCAGGTGCCACCCTCGTCACTTGACCTTGGTTCAAATCACGAGGTCCATTGCCAACAGTCCTTGTGTTGCTTCAGACAGTGATATAAATTAAAATAGAATCTCAATCCTCTCACAATACCGTGCAATATTGGAGACGGGATTGCAAGTTCAAGTGTTGTCCTCGCCACTTGACCAAAGTTCAAAATTATGAGGTCCATTGCCAACAGTCCTTCGTGTTGCTTCAGACAGTGATATAAATTAAAATAGAATCTCAATCCTCTCACAATATCGTGCAATATTGGAGACGGGGTTGCAAGTTCAAGTGTTGTCCTCGCCACTTGACCATGGTTCAAAATTATGAGGTCCATTGCCAACAGCCTTCGTGTTGCTTCAGACAGTGATATAAATTAAAATAGAATCTCAATCCTCTCACAATACCGTGCAATATTGGAGACGGGGTTGCAAGTTCAAGTGTTGTCCTCGCACTTGACCATGGTTCAAAATTATGAGGTCCAATGCCAACAGCCTTCGTGTTGCTTCAGACAGTGATATAAATTAAAATAGAATCTCAATCCTCTCACAATACCGTGCAATATTGGAGACGGGGTTGCAAGTTCAAGTGTTGTCCTCGCCACTTGACCATGGTTCAAAATTATGAGGTCCATTGCCAACAGCCCTCGTGTTGCTCAGACAGTGTTTTAAGTTAAAAATATAAATCCTCTCACAATACCGTACAAGTTTGGAGACCTGGGGGTGCAAGCTCAAGTGTTGTCCTCACCACTTGACCGTGGTTCAAAATTACTGAGGTCCATTGCTTTAGATCCGTCCGTTGCACAGCCCTCGTGTTGCTCTAGATTGCAAAGTTAATAAACACTCCCTCGCCCGAAGTTGCAGAACATATTAGTTTTGTGTAATTACGTAATCACGAAAATAAATAAATGTTAAAGTGGTTCTTATTTTTTTATGTCGATAAACACGAAACATTTAAACAATTTGTAAGCAATTTGTATGCAAATTATTTTTGTGAGATTCTTATACAAATGTTTGCTTACGTTAAAGCGTATAAATTAAATGAAAAAACGTATCAATGAACATTTTTTTTTTATATTTGGTATCAGAATATAAATATAAAATAGTTTTAACAATATTATCACGAGAAAAAAAATTATTTAAATGCAATTTTCGACAAAAAAAATGTAGAAAGAATGACATATTTTCAAAACATTCTTCTTTTCTGAAAATGTTTCTGTGATAATATTTTGCCTTTATACCTAGGACTTCTATACAGGGGATCAACAAGGATTTTTAAAAAATTCGTATAATTTTCAGAGTTACGATCAAATGAAATAATAAAGGGTGTTGTCTGTTGACATTTCTCTTCTCTCTTTGATAGACAACCACTGACAATAAAGTTCGGTGAATAGTCCTGTAACATTAGCTTAAATGAAATATTAGCGAAAGTTACCTTACTGTCCTTCGAAATAGTCACCTTTCATAATGATGCATTCCTGAGATCTGTTATACATGTCCTAGAAACTTTTCAAGAAGTCTTCTTTTGGGATGGAGTTCAAAAGCCTCGTCACACGTTTCGTTGGATGTTAAGAATATCGTCAATAATAATATCATCAATATCGATAACACGTTTTCTTATCGCCAAATTCTGAGTAACGATTTGTCACACGGATTCATGGTTAAACGGCAGTTTATCAGCTATCATGCGCACAGTTAATTGACGATATTTAGTGATTAATTTCCTCACTTTCTCAATGTTTTCGTCACTGACGGAGGTCGCCAGTCTTTGGCTGCGGGGCTTGTCAGAAACACTTTCCCTGTTTTTCGAAAACGGGGGAACCACTCGTACACACACTTCATGGACAATGCTTGGTCTTTAAAAGCACGTACCAGCATCGCATAAGTTTCTTTTGGTGTTTTTCCAAGCTTAAAACAAAACTTTAAATTTTCCTTTTGATCGTTCATTTTCTTGTTATCAGATAAGAATCAACGTTCAAAGCAAGCACTTTGTAAAACAAGTCTTACATAGAACACAAATGAGTCTCAACTTAACAACGGTGGGGGCATATTGGCAACACCTGGCGCTACGTATGTGCAGTGTTTTGTTTCACCAGTGTTGCCGGATCGGTCGGCCGTTCTGACTTCATTCACCGAACTTTATTGTCAGAGGTTGTATTAAAATATGAATAAATCCACTACAAAATTATATGCTTCCAAAATCTTAGTTCAGGCTCTATAGAAATTTCTTAGATATATTTTAATCCAAATATTATTATTATAAAAGCAATTTTCATGGGGAAAAAATTTTAAATATTATTTTTTCTACAATATTTTTTTTTTTTTTGTCAAAAAATTGTATTTAAATGATTTTTTCTTGTACTAACAGTCTTAAAACATTTTTATGTGTATATTTTAATTTAACTTATACTAAATATCAAAAAATTATCCATTGATCCTTTTTTTTTTTCAAAATCAAGGTTCCGAACATAGCCAGTCACCTTAAGAAGCTTTATATATAGGAGTTTATAAAAATGTTTTGAACAATAAATGATAGCTATTTTCTGCTTCATATGTATTAAAAAGGTAATGTTTGTTAATTTGCTACTTATTTTTGAATGATTAAACTTAACTACACTTGATTTGCTACAACGTCATATGAACTAAATAGCAATACAAAATCAAAAAAAATTTATATAATTTTTTTATAAATAATATTTAATAATATAATAAATACTGTTTAATAGTTTAATGTAATATTATTAAAAAACATAATATAATAAAGTTTAACAACTTAATAATAGCAGCACAATAATATTGAATTAATTACTAAGCAGATATTTAATTTCTTATAATGTGATAAAAAAAAAGCAAACCCTAAGGTTTATGTTGTCCTTTTATAAACACATTTAAAACAATAAAAGAAACAGTAATTTAAATATATTAATCATTAAAAGACATTAATTATTTTAATCTCGGATTACTCTCCAATTTTCAGCAGGAATGATGTTATATCGCTAACTTCTTCAAGCATGACTATTTTTCGTGTTGGAACCTGTTTCACAAAACGTTCCACTTCATTCATTGCAATGTAACACATTACAAAACTCCCTGTCTACAGCAAAAATTATTGGGTCACATGAGGAAAAATTCTCTTTGGAGTCGATAAACGTTTCACTGTTTATCAGACGTATGTTAGAAATACAATGTTGCACAAATATTTTAAAACTTTCACAGCATAAGCTTTTGTGAAATTCGTAGAATAATAAATGACACGTGACAGATGAATCGACAGCTGACCTTGACTGTGAATGAATAATGATCCTTGCTATAAAAGATTAAAGCAAAAACTCGGAATTTGAGTTAAAGTGATTTAAATTTAATATGATTTTAATGAATTTAATGTTTTTTTAACACTTTATAGAAACTAAAAAAATAGTAAGGAGACTCAGGTTGTTTATATGTAAGGTTTCTAATGTGATTTTGCATTAAAAGATTTCTTGTCAGTTTCAAAATAAAGCTTTAATAAAATGCTAGGTTAGGATTTCAATGTTTAATCTGAGAGAATCGGTTCATATCAGTACATTTAAATTCAGGATCAGTATAAGGTATATAAAATATATTACATACATCGGCTTCTTGAATGCCTATGTTCTATTAGAAATCTTATGTTATCAAAGAATAGTATTAGTATAATAATATACTAGATAAGGATACTTGATAATAAGATGCTAGGTAATAAGATATTAGATAATAAGGATATTAGATAATACGATATTAGATAATAAGATACTAGATAATACGATATTAGATAATGAGAAACTAGATAATAAGATACCAGATAATAAGATATTAGATAATAATGTACTAGTTAATAAAAAACTATTACTAATAATGTTTTAGATTCGTATAGGGCATAGGTCGACAAACTGCGACTCTTCGGACTTCTTGCTGTATGAATTATTAAAAAATAATTCTATCTACTAAATATTATTTTCCATTATCCACTGAAAAATTTACTTTATTTACGTCTACAATTAAACGTTTGGCTGCCTTAAGATTTCTATATTAAAATGTTTTTTTATTGGTTAAGTGTATTGAGAATAGTAAAATTAAATCTAAAGCAGTAAAAGTCTAATTTATTGGGGAAAATGCCACCTTGAGAAGACACTCCTCTCTAAATGATTGCCAGCAATGCTTACACATTTTCATACATGAGTTAAGGAATACTCTTGAATGTGAACAACAGATGCACAAAAGCCCCAATAAGTGACGAAAACACATTCTATATTTTGTGATATGCTTAAGGGTGAATAAAAGAGAGTTGAAAAGACTTTTTCATGCAAGAACAATGAAAATCAATTTTAATCATTAGTGTAAACACATAAAATTTCAGAATGAAGTTCTGTTGGTATTAGGGATTGCAATACAGGTATACCGGGATACTGAATACCGGAATTTTGAACCATTTGTACAGTTTCGAAACAACGGTATTTAAAAGTTTAAGTACCGGTTTTTCGGCATTTACTAGAAATTTTTTAAATTGTTTCTCATATGTTCAGGGATCATCAACATAGCAAAATATTATACGTCTTTGTGTGAAATACATTGTAAAGGAAATAATTTTATGTCCATTTCAGAAGGTGAAGATATTATATAAACGTCTTTATTCCACTCATTCTGTTGTTCTTATTTTTCCTAGCTGGTTCTACAGCTCTAAGGCAAATTAAATCTATCATCAGATTTTTTTATTGCCAGATATAACGAAATAAAAGACTATTAATCTGAACTTAAAAATGTAGACAAATTATTTCTCTGACAAAAAGAACTAAATACTCTACTCCTAAGTTCTCGTTGAAAGAGGAATAACATATTCAAGCTCATCTGCCTTCCTTCATTCATCAACACCTGTTACTAAATTGTTTCTTTAAAGAGCGAGTGTGAATACCAAGTTGCATCGTACAATCAAAAGAAGTTATAAAATATCTGAATCATCCAAGGCTAAAACTGTCCTATTACAGCTCAGAGTGATACTGCACTTGCATTCTAATATTCGTATCTGAGAAACCAAGGTTGTACTTGTGATGAAAATGCGTAATATTTCGATAATTTCGAAATTGGTGAGTTTGTGTTATTCCCATTGTATCATACTTTCGGGATCAATATTTGTTTTTCAGACTCATTATAAAAAAGAAATATTTTTTATATACTCATAAAAAAACCATGCTAATGAAGAAATAAAACTTTAAAGAACATAAAAAAAAAATCAGTTGATAATACTTCGGTTTGGTTTCATTATTTATATGATGAAAAGAATAGGATGTCAAAATGTAAAAAATGTTCTAGAGTTAAGAAGAAAATGGACAAACCAATTCAAATTTGATCAAGTTAATATAAAATTTGCAAAAATTTTTTACCCACAAACCAATTCACATTCAGAAGAATTCGGTGCAATTATCAAATATGATGATGACACTAATGGCAATAGTGAGATGGAACTGTCTCTTAAACAAAAATTAGAGAATTAGTGGTAACTAAAAAAATTTCAACAAACCAAAATACAGTACAGTAATCAGCTATATCCAAAATCCTCCGACGATAAATCAATTGATTTAAAAATGAGGGATTTAGAGGTAAATACTTGGAAGCAGTATATCGCCCATTGCTAATAGTACCATCAACTAGCGTAGATGCTGAAAGAGCGTTTTCGACAGCTGGTAATTTTTGCACAAAATTATGATCCAGGCTTAATGACAGTACAATTGATGCATTGTGTTTTTTAAAAATACTTTTCAAAAATTTAACTTTTAAAACATTAAGAACATTTCAAAAATTTGTACTAGTACCACAGACTGAACACTGAAATTTGCACCTTTTTTTTTATTAAAACAAATAAGATGTTCTTTTATTTATTTGAGATTTTTTTTTATATACTGTTATAATTTTTAAGTTACTAATTATTTCTTGTGATATTTACACTCTCTAATAAAACTGGCAAGCAAAACAAAAAACACCTGTGTTTTCTTTCTTTTTCTAAAATTTCTAATACCGCATCCCGGTATTAAGTTCTAAGAAATACCAAATATCGGTATTGAACTTTTGGTCTGATATTGCAATCCCTAGTCCGTATTATTCTTAGGAAACATTTTGTTCACGACGCTTGGAACAATTGTTTTGACAATTGTTGTTTTTGTATTGAGCCACAGAAATAAAAATATCTGTGATAGGTCTTAATTTTGGAAGAAATGGAAAATGTTACTTTCCGTAAAGTTTTATTTAAGAATAAAAAATATATTGGAGCATGAGAGAAGTTTTTGATCGTGAATGCTACCAGGGGTTCCACTTCCCCCTCCTACTCATATGTATGTGGCTCTTTGTGAAAAGGGCACATTGATAACTTAGTTATCTTGTTTCACTTAAAACTTGGCTCTTCTCCTCGAAAATTTGCCAATCACCGGCATAGGACACTAGATAATAAGATTTTTGATCCGAATAAGGTACTACATAATAAAGTACTAGATATAGATAAGGTACTAGTTAATAAGGTACTAGATTTTGATAAAATACTGTCTAGATAATAAGGTACTAGATTCATATGATAAATTTTAATAACGTATTAGATTCGAGTTATAAGCTTTTATAAGGTTCTAGATTCAGAAGATAATTGGAAAATTAAATGAATCATTTCACATTGAACTGCTTTCTTGAAACTCTGAATCAGAAGAAAGTATTTTAACTTACAAAATACTTCCGTGGCATTTGAAATTTTCCAAATATTTCAAAAGTGAATCCTTCCAAAGCTTTTTATGTTGGGTAACTCAAATGAACGACCAGCGTTAGTTTTCTGACTTATAAATATCGAAAAAAGTAGTGATTCGTCGGTGACAGTGTAAACTGATGTTTCAACTTAGTGTTCAACTAATTTAATATTTATCAAACTTAGATTTAAATTCAAATACAGAATACTACTTTTAAGCTCCTCTATTTAGCGTTACTTTTTCGGGTTAAAATTAAAATAATTAACTAAGTGATGTAATGTGACATTTTTTATATATTATAACTTAATAATAAATATGGAAAATGTACTTTTCCCATACGTAAATAAAATGAAAAAAATCACTTTTTTGAAAACGCGTTTAAAGCAAAACGCAAAATACAAAAATAATAATAATAACCACAAATATAATAATATCATATGATTCATATCTTACCAAGCAGTTCAAAAAAACATTAAGAAATAAAACATTTTCATCTAATGCTAGTACTCATACTTATAGTCAGTAGAAGACTTAGTCTGCGTACTGTCAGCCAATCTTGAATATTTCCGTATACAATTAACGGCTAATCTTCAGGTGGTCACTCCAATTTGCCTTGGCGGTCCATCGGTCGATCGCGATCGACGTAATGCCCACTTCTGTTATAGTCGACGTTAATTAACTTACATTAATGTCAGAAGACTGGAAGGGGTCAACCAGTACAGGCTAATTTCGGAATTGATTCTCAAGCATTTAAGTTCAGATCTGAAGAATTCAGTTTTGAAATGTGCTTGTTCAACTTAATTTAGCATGAGATGATTGGGATCGACCGAATAACTTAAACTGATGTCGCAATATATTTACGTATATTTTGAAAAAATAAAATATTAACTCAGGAAGTAAGTCTTAGGATTTTTATGCAAATTTGTTTTTGAAGATTTCTGAATTGATTCGTAAAACTTTTAAACTAGGCTAAGACTCTTTAAATTCTTTTCAAATAAAAGTTACATAAATTATTTTGAGCTATTATCTTATATTCGAAAAATAACTAAGTAGGATTTAGATTTGGCTATCTATGTAAATTATTTCAGGTTAATTTTTTTAAAAATTATTCTGAAAAACGTATTAATAAAACTAGCAAAAACTATTTAACTTTAAAAAAAATAATAAGCAAAATAATTACTAATTTTAGAAAAATATATGCTTTATAAAAAATTTTAAAAAACTTGATTAGATATGAAACAACAAAAGCATTTATCCCCCTCCCCCAAATTAGTTTCAAGAAAAATCACCTTTTTGTAACATATGATCAATGGCGGTATTTAATTAGTTCACCCCAGTTCTAAGAAACTGATACATCATTTTTTGTTGAGTTCAGCAAAATGATTGCTAAAATGTTTTTTATTTATTTTCTAGTTAGCCTACTTTAAAAAGGACTGATTGTTACGCCCCATTCAAAATTGGACTAAGATAATTCACACAACCAATGTATTTCGAATTACAGCAAAAAAAAATTTAATAAAATTGCCAAAAGAAGCAATATATAAATACTTTCAGGGGGCAGGTTTTATCGTTCTTGTCGTATGTTATCTAACATTTTTCATAAACGTTTTAAATAGTTCCCTTTTAAAACATAAACATTTTAAATAGTTCACAATTTTTATATCTTTTTTATTGTTTTTATTGAAAAATTAACTTTGAGAAATAATATAAACAAATCTTTCAACATATCTTTATTTTACATATAAGCTGATAATTAGAGCATAAAACTAGTTATTAAATTTCTTGAATTTTATCATTGACTTAAGGTTGCGTCTATTAAAACGCTGCTAATAGTCGACTGTATAAAATTAAAAGAATATAACATACCCATACAACACACATATATAGTAAACTCATATCTTAACTTCTTTCAAGAACAAAACAATAAATTTCTTTCAAACATTTTGAGAAACCCCCATAGTCTATTTTTTTAATTCACACTCTCCCTATAAATGTGTGTGTGCGTGCGTGCGCGTGTGTGTGTGCGTGTGCGTGCGTGTGTGTGTGTGCGTGTGTGTTCGTTCAAATTTTCAATCGTTAATAAAATATTTTCTATTCATCCATTCAAATTCAAATACATTTTTTAATCTTGTAGTGGATGACACTAGACGTTAATAGTGTTTTCCAATATTAATTCATTAATTAAGTTATTTTTTCTTAATTTTAAATATTTCTGACGAAGGTAAAACTAGCTGCAAAAGATGGCGTCAGTAGGTGTTTCTAAAGAATTTTTTCATGGCTTCAAATATTTATATTTTTATTCATCCACTCAAGTTCAAATACATTTTTTTAAACTTGTAGTGAATGACACTCGATGTCAATAAAGTTTTTTTTTTCAAATTTTAATTCATTAATTAGATTTATTTAACAAAATAAAATTATTCTTTGTTGACCTAAGTGGAATTAACATTAAAAAATTTTTATTACTTGTTAAATTGCATTCAAATATAATTCCAAATTTCATTTTTATGCTAAATATTTTGTTAGAGTGACGTATTATATATAAAATAATTAGAAACAATTGTATTTCCGAAACTAAAAAATTAATTCGCAAAAATTACAGTTTTTAAAGTAAATAAAAAAAATTGCACTTTTAATTTGTAACGGAAAGAATTTTATTTATTCGTACGAAACAGCATTTAAAAAAATAATTTATACGTTAAAATAAAAAGAACAACATTATGGGATTTAAAAGATGTATATTAAGTTATAGGCTTGACTTACCTTTTTAAAAAATTGTACACATGTCGTTTCATTAAAAATCTTAATCAGTTTTTTCACCACTAATTTGTTATCCCTGATGATGAAACAAAAACAAATTTTCAGTAAACGCTTCAGAACAGAATTTTAAAAAAGGCGACATTTTTAATGCTTATATCTGAATCTAAATAAGCGTGTGTTAAATTAATTTTTTTATTAAAAATGATTTGGGTGGAAGTAAAAATATTTATTAATGATCAAACTTTTGTTATATTTTTAAACCAAAATTTCCTTAAAATGTTATAAGCTTGTGACGGGTGCTTACGCGTTTCACTAACCTTCTCTCAAATTCTTTTAAATTGTATTTATTTTAACCAATCCCCGCTGAGAGTTAAAAGTGTGACTTATGCAAACAAGATAGTTTCGGGTTTAGCGAGTTCGAAAGAGATATAAAAGGGAGAAATGAAATGAAGAGATGAGGATGACTACGTGTTTTGATAGAGGAGTTAACTACGAGATTGATTAGGAAGGTGATTCTAGGAGATTAGTTTAACTAAGTGAAGTTTGCTAGCTGAAGGAAGATTATTGAAAAAGATTCATTAATTCGGTTCGGACGTAACTGAAGATATCAAGGATTGAAACCGCTCTATAGATTCTTCAAGTAGTCAAGAATCCTGTCTGAAAGAGATATCAGGTCTGTGATTTTTATAGATTAGATTTAAATGCGTAGTTTGATTGTATGCGTTATTCCCCGTGGTTTCAGTTAGCGTTCCGTCGTTCATAATTGAATTCTGAGCTCACTCCACTGTAATTTGTTGTTCTTAAAGTTTGATTAATATTTGTGTATTTCTATCATAAGGATTAATAAATAATAGTGATTTATTTTTTACGTAGTTATTAATTATGAATCCAACATACCCAAATTTAGATAATGTGAAAAGGGGAGTTAATAATCATAGGGGTAGTGAGAGACTACGACAAGCTTAAACTATTTCTCTTAACAAATTTAAAAATATTCGGGCATCGAAAGTCCATTAAAAAAATTCATTTTTTTAATTATATCCTGAATTGTGCATTTCTGAATACCATTTTTTCCCCCTTATGTTCTACAATTTTCGATGACCTACAATGATTCGACACATCTCCTTTTCCATAATGGACATTAGCGTAACTAGAATTTGAAATTTTGAAATTAAAAACTGGAATTTGAATTATTTTTTTTAAATTATATTTTATTTAGTTCATTTTAAGTATTGAGAATAAAAACTAAAGTAAACTCGGTTTCCTTTCATGGCTTTTAAAATAAAGACAGGTTTGTAGCGATACTAACAAAAATCAAGTAGAAAAAGTCTGCGTTCACCGTTTTAGTATAGTAACTATAAAAATTATTTAAAAAGGGTAATGAGCTATTTAATAGATGGTTTGGATAACCCCGTCTTTTGAGAACCTCCTGAAGTCGTTTCGGCATTGAATTATTAAGTCTGGTGGTTTCTTCATCTCAGTCTAGTGGTTTCTTTTTGACATTATCTATTTGACATCTCTTCAGCATATCCTTGCTAGATATAGTGTGTTGACGAATCCTAGGCTCCAACAAAACCATAGGTGTTCTGTAGGATTTAGATCAGGTGACTGCGGGGGCATGTGCAATTGATTTTGGACATTATACAAGAGCCAAAGCTTCACAATCTCAGTGGTATGCTTAGGATCGTTGTCGTGTTGGAAACGAAACGGCGATCCTAGGCTGAGTTTGGTGGCACTTTTCTTTAATTTTTTTTAGAACATCAAGGTAATCATATTTGTTCATAATTGATTCGATATACTCCAACTTGCCAACACCATTAGGCGCCATACACCCCACTCTATAACTCCACCGCCACCGTACTTTACCGTTGGTACTAAATGCTCTTTTTGAAGCACTTGTACAATGTTTTCTGCATACCAATTTATGATCTTTTATGCCAAAGATACAAAATTTGCTCTCTTGGAGAATATCACAGTTCTCCAGAACTCTGGAGGCTTATGTATATGCTCTTTTGCACAAGATATCCGTAGGTCTTTGAAATATAAGGCTTTTTGTGGGCCATTCGACTACGGTATCCGACCTTTTTCAAAAAATTTCTTGCAGTATCCGCACAAATATTTTTGTTAAACTTCTCGTGAATGTCGTTGCTATTTGAGCTGCAGTCAAACGCGGTTTTATTTTTCCACTACGGATATCATACTTCATTTTTCACTGATTGTGAGTTTAGATGGACGACCTGAACGATGTTTGGATGTGTAAACTTCTGTAGATTTAATGTTATAAATAACACGCTGGATAGATGAATACTGCCATCCAATGGATCTGGTTATATCCCGGCGACTTTTTCCATCTTTCCGTATTTTCACAATGATTTTATGCTCACTGGTACTAATTTCCTTCCTTTTATTTTCCATGTCCTTGAATTGCTTCGTATCTCACAAAAACATAAAAAATATTGCGTTGCAACTTTCTTAAGCTATCTTACTTGATAACTGAATGCAAAAAGTCTATTAACCTATAACGCCTCTGTTGATAAAAATTCCAGGAATCAAGAATATTCAAATAGTGAACGCAAACTTTTTCTGCCCCTACTGCGCTTTGCTACAAAACTTCCATTATTTTACGTAATTTTAATTCAAAATTAAGGAATTCTTTTGCATGCTTAGTATTTAAATAGTAGTAAACAAATTCATGAAACTTTGTCAGAAAAAAACTATATTTCTATTAAATTCTAGCTTTTCTGTATGATTTGCTACGAGTAAACGTAGACTTTTTCTAGCTAGAGTATGTTCAAAATAGTCGTTGGGAAAAGATTATCAAGATTGAGAGAATGAAGACCCTGAATCTAGAAAAGGGAAAAGGAACAACAATTTATTAAGACTAAACAAAACTATTAATCAATTCACTGCCAACTACGAGATATTTCGTTGTAATCAGTTGTACCAGTGAGTGAATATTAACGTCGCACTGCTTAGCTATACATGAGGGCTTTTGGTGACGGACCGCGTAATTTTGAATCATGGTCAAGTGACGCGGGCGACACCTGAGCTGGCACACACCCCTCTCCTAATTACCACACCATACCAACGGGAGGACATTTGAGCTCTCGACAGATTTAACGTGCTCCCCTACATGGCGGGTCTTCCGTGGTACTGGGCTCGAACTTATGACACGCTAGCCATGATCCGATACCTTGACCTGTTTGGCTACCGCAGCCACATCAGGGGCACCAAAACTTCCAGCTACGAGATATGTGCTGTAGTTTTAGATTGAATACATATCTGCATTTAAGTTAGGAATTATTAGAAAGGATGAATAAAAAACATGTTTATTCTATTAGATTTTAACATAATAATTTTTTATATATATAAAGGTACTCCAAAAACAGAAAAAAAGACATTTTTTTATTTTTATTGTTGTTGCTTTGTATGATGAACTGTAAAGCAAGTATCAAAGTAAAGTGCAGGGTTGTTGAGACACACTGAACAAAAATACCTAATATCCTTACGTTTTATTTATTTATTTATTTATTATCTTTTTTGGATTTGTACACATTTGACATGGTTTTGTAGGCATCTCTTTTTTATGTGGAATGAATGAGTGAGTGAATATTAACGTCCCACTGTTCAGCTACACGAGGGCTTTTGGGGACGGTCCACGTAATTTTGAACCATGGTCAAGTGACGCGGACAACACCTGATCTGGCACCCCTCTCTAACTACCACACCACACCAACGGGAAGACGTCTGAGCTCTCGACAGATTTAACGTGCATCGCTCCCCTACACGGCGGGTCTTCAGTGGTACTGGGCTCGAACTCATGACACGCTAGCCACGATCCGATGCCTAGACCACTTGGCTACCGCAGCCACCTTTTTTATGTGGAAGGAAGATGCTCTAATAAATGAAAATCGGTTGCATTTGTTTTTGTTGCTGCTTCTCTCACACTGCTGCCGTCGCTATCAAATAAATGCAATAAATGCATAATATCTGGTTCCCTAAATGGACGCATGCTCATCTTTTTATTCCCTCTATTTCTTTTGTTATAGAACTTGCATGAATTCTGCAGGAAGATTTCGAAATAGGGTTGAGCGATTTTCTTGTATCAGCAGATGATTTTCCTGTCGTGCTAATTATTACTTATCAATTCATCTTCCTAATTTTACAACTCTGTGTAACTACCATCACCTTATAGGTTTTTCCCAGCGAGGATCATTACACGTCTGTATGAAAACCTGACTTACAGGCTCACTGACATTATACATCTGACTGTCCCCAGATGAAATTAGGGGACGATCTTGTAAAATCAAACAAAACGGGAGGAAAACTTCGTATATGAAGATTTTTAATGAAAAAAAAAACATCTACGAGATAATTCGTAAGTGGCCTTCCATACAGGAATCTTGATCAGTGACACCAGATTCGAGTTATCTCGTGATGGTTTTTTTTTCAATAAAAATTACTGTTACATGCCATTACAGTACTATATCAGTAACTTAATATCATTATATTTTGTAAAATTTCATGTAAACTTAAAAATAAAATCTTGGCACCCAGGGCAAGACGCTCTATATTTAACTGGCAGTGAATGAATTAAGGGTTATTATACATTTCAGAAACTATTTTTGTGCACGATGCCTGTTTAAATAGGTTAAAGGATTACTCGTTAAAATGCGAAGTGAGTGAGGGAGTTAATATTAACGTCGCACTGTTCAGCTACCCGAGGGCTTTTGGCGACAGTCCGCGTTATTTTGAACCATAGTCAAATGACACGGACGACGCCTGGGCTGGCACCCCCTCTCCTAACTACCACACCACATCGACGGGAGGACGTTTGAGCTCTCGACAGATTTAACGTGCATCGCTCCACTACATCGCGGGTGTTGTGGTACTGGGATCGAACTCGTGACACACTAGCCATGATCCGATGCCTAAACCACTTGGCTACCGCGGACACGTTAAAATGTGGAGGCAAGATGACTTCGAATACACTCAAAAGATTTATTCACACAAGTGATATTTATCAGTGTAAGGGCAAAGGAAAATGTAGATTTCGATAAAACTCTTGTAAGGATTAGTTTTAATTTTAACCTCCTCGGTCCTTTAGTATCACATGTGATACAAAAGTTTCATAATTGTTTGTGAAGGCTGAACAGCAAAACCAAATTTGGACCGGCTGCATCGCATGAAATACAAAGTGAATGCCTCATATAATTTCCTCCTTCAGTTAACACATGGCATTACTTGTCTATGATGGCGATTTCTAGTAGCATCTCTAAATCAAAATAAGATGTGTGCACGTCATCAAAATAAGTATAGTTTTTCTTATTTATATACTCATGTTAAACTATTTTTAAATATGCTTTTTCCTTGTATATGTTCACTTTACTAGTTAACAGCAAAAAAAAAAGAAATTTTTAGTGAAATATTAAAGCATAATGACTTGTGAAATTTGTTTGTATCGCCTGTGATACAATGGCGCCCAATCACTTATGAACATACTTTTTAAGTCAATTTTGTTTTAATCTTTAGTTATATTTTTTGAGGGGATTGAAGATTGATAGAAGAAGTATTTCTTGAGTTAAAATCTTAAAGTTAAGGTGTTTGCTTTTCATTTTACCCATTTTATCTGATAATTTTTTATTTAATAAGTATTTTTTTAATGAAATATTTGACTCCAGATGAAATTTTAGAGCTGATGAATCGCGATGATTCTGATTTGAGTTCAATTCGAGGAATGAGAATTGCTCTGCCTTAACAACTGTACAATGTACAGACTACAATGTTTTTCTGTGCTTTACAGATACTAGAAATGGTTTCAAGGCATTTCACGAAATAAAAAATGTTATTGTGATAATATTACTAATATGTACCTAAGACGCCAACAAAACTTAATTTTCATGTTGAATTTATGAATTGTATGTATCGTGTGCAAGATTAAATTAATTACTTCAATCATGCTTAATACTGAAAATAATTCTGATTGTAGTGTCTTATCCCAGATATATCACATGTGATACATCCCCCTCCCCCTCCAGCTTCTATAAATTTTTTTAAAAAATTTCATTGCACTTTTGAATATCAGAGTGATCAAAACAACTTTTTTAGTACCTCATAGAAAATATCAAGCTTTTATTTTTGTCTCTTGTCTGATGACGTTAAATATGTGTGAACATACGATGAACGAGGCATGATTTGTTAAAAACTGAGTTATAAATTGGGAATTTAAATTAATTTCAGCATTAGATATTAGTATTTATTTATTTCTAACTAGTAATCTAACCAGTACCTCTTCTAGTCTTTATTCAGGTTTCGAGCAGAATTTTTTGCAGGGAAGATCAGAGTGAGAACACACTCGCTTCTTGATGAAATATTCCATTATCTCATTGTTTGTTATATTACTCCGCATCTTTTTCCAAAAGATTTTATTATCCACCAGAATAGCCATAGTAGTTTGTACAAAAGTTTAGCTTTTATATCTTTCAAATAAGAGGGATATTGGCGAGATCGACTTCGTAATTTTGAACTTCAAACTACCATACCATGCCAACGGAAGGTCTTTGAACCTCGATATATTTAACATGCATCACCCCATTTACTCGTCGGGTTTTCATTGGCACTAAGTACCGAACCAGCAACTCGGCAATGCCTACCCCGAGTTCGTGACTATGACCACGAGTTCACGACCATGACCACGAGTTCGTAACCATGACCACGAGTTCGTAACCATGACCACGAGTTCGTAACCATGACCACTCGTTGCTTTGAAGTACGATTTTAATTTAAAAAATCAATTAATCTACACTCAATAGAGAGGCCATGTAGTACATTAGCCATCAGCTATGTTACTATTAGCCATCAGCGCTCATTTTGGATTGCTTCATTTTTATTTAAATAACAAACAAAAAAAGAATGTTCAATATGTTTGTCTCTTAATGCTAAAAATTTTCAAAATTTCAAATACTTTTTCTATATTTTGAAAGAAAACATTAATTTTATACAATGTTCGTTCAAATTTTTCACTTGTGTCTATCATGTTTTTAAATATCATTCATTGCCAATATACAGATGATTCATAAATCTTATTAGAATTAATTATCAAAATCTTGAGGAAGCTGAAATCATTTTTGATTTGAAGAGAAAACCCTTAGAAACTATATCTGCAGGTTATGCTTTATTATACCGGGAGTCAGCAAATTTTCGGAGAGATGAGCCAAGTTGTAAGCGAAACGAGATAGCTAAGGTGTCAAAGAACCATTTATTTAATACGCGCTTGTGAAGGCAGGAGGAGAGTAGCGTAGTGTCGTGAGCCCTTCAAATTACTTCATTACTCGGTACCGCGAGGGATCACACGGTTTTTTGCCAAAAGGCATTTTATTTATTAGTTAATTTTTTTAAAAAAATGAGATTCAGTATTAATTATTCTTTCCCTCCCAGCCTTTCACTGGAGAAAAGTTAAAATCCGGAACAATGTTTGTAGATCTTCAAACGATTGTCTCTCGGGTGCGGCTGTCCCCGCAACCCCTTTAGCTGGTCTCGCCCCCGATCAGATCACTTAAGGGAACCAGGACATGCTCGGAATTGTAAAAGGCCACAATTAAGACCCTTTGTTTATGAGACATATATCTTTTAAAATTTTCAATAGAGCTTAGATATTTTATGTTCTTAATAAAGATAATTTAATTATTCTGTAGAACTACAAAAATAACTTTTTAGTTTAAAAGGTTTTTTTTTCCTACTTAATTTAAGTAATACATAATTTTTGCGAACTCATAATACATACTTATGTTTAGGCACCATTTTTTAAAAAAGTATCTTTTTTTATACAAAATAATTTTTACACATATATAAAACAATACACAAAAGACAGTGAAACCTATTTTTTTAGTGAAAATTTAGTATATAGTTTCTTTTGAAAAAATTGTAAAACTTTGAAATTTGGAAAATCTCTATTTTTTTGCTTTTTTTATGCATGAAACCATTTTTAAAAATTTAAGCACTATTTTAACAGGAAAAAAAATTAGGTTCACTATATGCATAGGCATCTTGTATAGAAGTATAAAAAAGCTGGAATCTCTTATAGTGCAATAGTTCTTTTTAAAAATGTACCTAAATGCAAAAAAATACGCTTTTGAGAAAGAGAAAAAGTGAAAAAACTAATGGTCAAAAGGGGCGTGGTCATTTGTTTACATTTTTATTTTTCATATTTTAGGGTTATTTTATCAACAAACATATAAGTATTATACATTTTAGGTTCAGAAAAATATGCACTATTCTTTAGAACTAAAATTGAAAAATCGATTTTTTGAAAGTATATGATGACCTGGTTCCCTTGAGAGGCTGCTCCGCAGACTCCATCACTCCGTGCGGAAGATCCTCGTCACCTTTTGAGAGCCGACCCTTTAAACCCACTTATTGACAAGCGTAGCGGATCTGCACCCTGCACTCCTCGTCTTCGTCCCAACCCCATTGGTTCTTTGAGACAATAGGGCTGCGGGAATGAGATTAACTCCGTCGCTGTACCTCGTACACCATATGGAGGGCTGTCAATCGACTTGTCACTTTGACACTGAGAATACCTCCCCAGGGTATGTGTTTATCACAGCAGGCTGACATTCTTTTTCACTCAATAATTCGTGATTCTTATGTGCAAAGAATAATTTTAAAAAAAAGAAACTGTTCACATGAGGGTCGTTTCTATAGACCATTGTGGCTGAACGTTATCGGAATGTTGGAGAAAGAAGCGGTGTGGTATCAACAAAGCCATTTTTAGAATCAGTTCAACATCTGTTTTGCCCCAGGCATCAGGGGAAAATACACGGTCTCTTTTGGAAGATTACAATGTCTCATCTAGGCATTTTGCTCACCCCCATGCATCAAACTTAACAAGTAGTGTCGTGAAGTGTTCGTCTAATGAGTCAACGTTACAGTAACCGCCGGTAACAGTCGCGACGAAGATTGCCGTAAACATTTTTTATTCCTCTTAAAAATCAAAGATATCTTTATTTCTATGACGCAGTGTAATATTAAGTTTCGTGATAGATATTCTTTCTAATAACACCCTAAGCATTTTATTCTGAAATGCCATGTTCACATAAATAATTAAAATTGATTTTGATTGTTCTTGTATTGTGTGAAGCCTTTTCAACTTTTTTTCCCCCTAAGTATATCACAAAATACGGAGTGTGTTTCTGCCACTTCTACTGGAGGTTTATGTGTATCAACAGTGATCCCTAACTCATGTATGCAAAAAATAAATATTGCTGTGTGTGTGTGTGTGTGTGTGTGTGTGTGTGTGTGTGTGTGTGTGTGTGTGTGTGTGTGTGTGTGTGTGTGTGTGGAAATCAGACGAGATTCATCCCATTGCTGCATTTTTACAAATTTTTGCACTTTTACTGTTTTAGAAACAATTTTTTTTTTTTTTTGTTTAACATTTATAAACCCCGTGCACCACGCAATGTATAACACGGGGGTATACAACACAGACAGAAGAGAAAGGATTACAACACAAACATCCATGCCTTCTCCGGGATTCGAACCCAGTCCCTACGGCACCGCAGTCAGCTTCACTGACCACTATACCGGATGGGCGGTTTTAGAAACAATTGCAATATTTTCGCTGATTCTCAATATATTTTGTTAATGGATAACAATTTAAAACCCAAATCTTAAACCAGTCAAATGTATAAATGTGGATACAAATAAGGTAAACAATTACAAAGAAAAAAACAAAGAAAAGGTCATTTCCATTTTTAGTAGATATTTTTTTGTTCTTCTTGTCTAACTAGAAATCTGAAGAACCGCATTTTGCCGACACCAGCGTTATACCATAAAAAGTATTTTTCATTCGTTTTTTCTCATTTTAAAAAGAATATTTTCTTATTTCTGAGAGGAAACCAGAAAAGGCTGAAAGAAACGCAACAAAAAAATTAACACAAAGTAACAATTCTAATTGTGACAAAAAAATAACGAAATCAATAATAAATTCGAAATCAAATTCCAAAAATCAAATGACGAATGCGCGGAAAATGATACAATGTATGAATTAATTACATAATATTGCGTCTGAAATTTTATAAAAAGTATCCCTTTTGACAGCTGTTAAATATAATATATGAAATACGTCATAAATAACAACTTGTTTACAAATATTCGAAATTTAAAAAAAAAAAGCCACGTGAATCTAAAAACTAAAGACTTAATTACATCCAATTCGCAACAGTTAACCAGGAGGAAAAAAACCTGTTTTTTTTTAGAAAAACCGCTTCAGAAATAGCGAATCGACAAGAGTGAAAATGTAACACACTTTCCAGTAGCAAACAATGCTGACGACGCCAACAGAACTAAAAACAAAACCTTCCACGCTACACATTTGTACCAGACAACAGTCGACTCAATTTTTACAGCAACCCTGTACTACAATCGCCGCGTGGAAAAAATCAGCCGGCGAAAAATCGCTCCTTCGCGAAGTTTGAAAAAACATCACACACACTTTCTCCTCTCAAAGGCCGCTAAACCATGCTTGTTGTGCGACAGTTGAACATCACATTGCTGGCAATTGGTTCTGTGTCGCCTTATTTTTAGAAAAACTATCACTCTACACCCCAAAAAAAAGGTTATATTTCGCTACAATAATGGGTAAAGGAGGAACTGCTGCAAATGGGAACAGCGGTGGTGGGATTGAACTCCAGAAAAAAATTGGACTTTTAAATGGTATTGCAATAATTGTCGGGATTATTGTCGGATCCGGGATTTTTGTGTCTCCTCGGGGCGTTTTGCAAGAGACTGGGTCCATAGGACTTGCACTTATTGTGTGGAGTTTGTGCGGGATCCTGTCAACAATAGGCGCCTTATGTTATGCTGAATTAGGCACTGCTATTCCTAAGTCTGGTGGGGACTATGCATATATTTTCGAGTCCTTTGGACCATTGCCTGCATTTTTGTTTTTGTGGGTGGCTTTGCTTATTATTGTGCCTGGTGGGAATGCCATTACGGCTTTGACTTTTGCGAATTACATATTGGAGCCAGTATTTCCAACGTGTCCACCACCGGCTTCTGCTGTGCGGTTATTGGCTGCTTTGGTGATATGTAAGTACAAACAATTTTATTTTTATTTTATTTAATATGCTTCTATTAAAGAATAAGTTGTTCTTTTAAGAATATATCACTTGTTTATTTTTATACCTCAAACATTCTCAGTTGTTTAAATCGTTGATTAAATTTCATGTTTTGATAATTTTTAAATAATTGATATCGCAATTCAATATTTTGATTATTTGTGTCAATTTTAAACCAATTTGTCTAATTAATTTCTTTGGAAAAAGATTTATATTATTTGAAATCGAAAATGCTATGTATATCATGTCAACATTTAATGTTTTATTTTGTTTTCTGTTTGAACGACAAGGGTGTGAAAATAAAAATAAAAATCAGATTTTATGAAGAAAATATTACTTAAGGAAACAATATAACATTTATTTTATCTTAAAATGAATTATATTTATTTCATCTTGAAGTGTGTCAAATTTCAACTATTGTACTACTTTTTGAAAGGAAAGTAATGGGTATTTCTTGTAACTGATATTTAGAATTTACATTTTTAAATTTTACTGTATACGGAAACTGTTCGCTGGGAATAATATTAAGTTCTTTATTACTACTTCAACAAATTCGTTTTAGTAGAAACAACATAGTTATTGATATTTTACAATAACATCTTCGTTTTAACAGCCACATTACGAATATATTTTGAATAATTAAACATTGCACAGAGTAAAAAATTTTCTCTGATCGAACATAACTGTTAACATTCAAGTACATAACCGGTTAAAGTTTTTATTGTAGAAAGTAATTCGTTGTTTTTTCTGGGTATTTTATTAACATTCCTATTTAAAAATGTTCATTTATATATATTTTTTAATATCCGGACAGTTTAATATAAATTTATTAGCTAATTTAAAAAACTATACTTTACTAAAAAAGAAGGAATAAAGACAAAATGTATAGTATAAATATTTGGAGATTTATTATTATTCACTTTACGCACATATTTGTGGCCGCGGTAGCCAAGTGGTCAAGGTGTCGATCATGGCTAGTGTGTCATGAGTTCGAGCCCAGTACCACTGAAGACCCGCCGTGTAGGGGCGCGATGCACGTTAAATCTGTCGAGAGCTCAAACGTCCTCCCGTTGGTGCGGTAGTTAGGAGAGGGGTGCTCACTCAGGTGTCGTCCTCGTCACTTGACCATGGTTCAAAATTACGCGGTCCGTCGCCAAAAAACCCTCGTGTAGCTGAACAGTGCGACGTTAATATTCACTCACTCACGTACATACGTAGTTAGATCGCTCATTAGTCACAGTTGTCGAAAGTTCATGGTCAGAAACTCGTTGTCGAGTCACGGTTCCGATTCCTGATGCCAATAAAAACTCGCCGTATGGAAAGGCTGATGCACGTTAAATCCGCCTAGACTCAAAGTTCTGGTGTTGGTGTGGAAGATTGGAAAGTGGTACCAGCTCAGGTGCCGTCCTCGTCACTTGACAGCTTTTCAAAATTACGAGATCCGTCACCAATATCCCTCGTGTAGCTTCAAAGTGCGACGTAAATTAAGCTCAAATGAAATCAAAGCTGCACTATAAAAATACCATTCATCTGGATGTTAAATCACCGTTTAACGGAGTCTGAAATTTAGGAGAATAAGGCACGAAACCGACTGTAACTTGGGCGGGATTCCAAATTGTCACGTTAGTTTAAATTTACCAATCAACTTATTCTTCAACCTTTACATAACATGCGGTAGATATTTCAACCGAAAGAAATAGTCTCGTTAAAGATAGGATTGGTTCAAAAACCAACCAAGGAGTTCTTCATTACTAACTACTTTAAAATTTATAGCTGATACGTGAAAAAAATTAAGAGTTTGATTATTTTTTTTAATGTCCCAAAAATTGAATGAATTTTGATGAACACGATGATTTCACATGCAATTTTTTCCTTTTAAGTAATTTGGTTTTAAATAAAAGATACTTTAAAATTAATAAGATGATTCGTCAATTTTAAACGTGAAAATTTTTAAATGCTTTCTTGATGATGTTTATGATTTTGAAGATGGATTTAGATTAGGATATCCTTTTAACGTTCGAAATAGAAACTTCCCAAATCAAGACTTTTTTTAAATAGGTATATTTACTCATTGGCGTTAGCATACCAATCCGATACCCATAAAGTTTTAGTATAATATTACAATTCATGTGAAATTTAAATATCGTTTCTATGGAATAAAACACTGTTTCACTTTGTGGGTGATGGCTTTTTTTCCGTTGGATTGTTCATTCTATTCCAAACACGTGAAAGAAAGTCATGGTATTGCAGTTACTTTACTAAAAAGGAAATATTATTTAAGAAAGAGAATCGCGCGTTGCTTCAAACAGGAACACAAATCTAATAAAAACAAAATAAATTTCATTTTTTTTAAAATTTACCAAGACTAATATAAAAACGGTAATACTCATACTGTGTGGGATGTCTTATTCCATAAAATAGCGTTTCTCAAACTGTGGGGCAAGCATATTAAAAAGTCGAAAACAAAAAATTAATTTAAAGAATTATTAATTTATTTAAAGTGAACAAAATACATTCTGTCTTAATAAAAAGTAAAATACACATTTGCTCTGATTTAATACACTTATAAGTATATCAGTACTGCGCAATGTGTTTAATAGTGTTTTTTTAAACAATACTAGGTGTAAAGAACAAGTTTAATAATTACCAGTAACCCCATGGGCTTGTCATATATGAAATTATACTCAAAAAATAACACTTTACTTGATAATTTGCATGATTTATAGTTAATCCCTTTTAATGCCTATTAATAATTACTCGATTCGCTCCACAATGTCACCGCTTAACACGTAAGCTGGTGTGTGTGGTGTATTGGGGGGGGGAGAGGGTAGAAAAGGAATATGTAAAGAAATCCTCTGAAAAGTAAATCCTTCGCAAACACTGTCAAGGTCTTTTTGCATTCCAATGCCTTCGGAATAATTTTATGGATAACAGTTCAGAAAAGATCGTACTTCGGAAAGACGTATATATACGTCCGAGGCAATTGACGCACTGGTTGAACTAGACGTTTTTCTTAGAGAGAATTAAAGTCGTAATTTAGGTTTAACTTCAAACTATTGTATTATTGAATTTAATACATTGTTATTGTATGGAAGGGGTGCGATGAAAATTTTTTGATTGAATATTGGGTCGCAAATAATGAAAGTATGTGAGAAGCACTGCCATAAAGGGAAAAAATATTCTAAATATTTCCTTTTGCGTATGTATGATAAACGCTTTTTTTTTTTTTTTTTACTTTTTAAGCAAACTTAGTTCAATTGGTCATCCAGCTAAGGTAATTTCTCATAGGCGCTTGTTGGTAACAAATTTGACATTAGCCTTTAATTCTCCCCTTTCTACCCTCCCCCCCCCCTCCTGAAGAGGGGGCCGATGCATGTTCAATCTGTCGAGGCTCAGTTTGGCATGGTGTGATAATTTGGAGAGGGGGTACCAACTCAGATGTCGTCCACGTCAACTAAGGCTCGGAATTACGAGATCCGTCTCCAACAGCTTCAGATTGCGACGTTCGTTATAATAACGTCGCAATCTGAAGCAGTAGGCTGTTGCGTGTAGTAGTAGGCTGTACGTGCGTGCGTGCGTGCGTGCGTGCGTGCAGAGAGTGAGTTATAATCTCTCCCCTCACGCACGCACGTACGTACGTCTTCCTTCTCTCAGAAAGGTTTTATTTTAAAGAATAATAAATATTCGTGAGTCTTCCACGGAATCTATGAGCTTCGTTGAAGGAAAAAATTTGTCTTTATTTTCTTTGTGTGACAACTTACAATGTCTTGTGTTTTCTTTTATAACACATGTGCACTATTAATAACAACAATAAACAGCACTTGAATATTTATACTTGATTTTTTTTGCTGTTAAGTATAACTGACTTTTGTTATTGCTATACAGTTGATTTTATATATAATATATATATATATGTGTAGAGGCACTTGATAAAAGGGGCTACATAACCTTTATCTTATTGGAAAAAGGATCCATGGGTAAAAGTGATTTTATTTTACTGCTATGAAATGTAAGCGTGTTTTGATTGTTCAAGGTTAGTGCTTTCTGCCAATCAATGCAGATAGTTACTACATCTAAATTAATAATAGTTCGTTTTTGTGTGTCATGTAATTCGACTTAAATAACCACTCCATTATACAGCGGCCGCGTCCTTGTTATAGTTATTATGAGTACATCTTATACTGTGGCTGCGGTAACAGAATTGCAGCGACGTCTTAAGACTTCTTGAGGCCCGGGGCTTCAACGCAAAAGTAGATCCTGGGCCCCTACGCAAAAGAAGGCCCCACCTATGACCCATAAAAGTAGATAGTACATAGCATACGATGTCAAATACTCGTGCAAAGAATAACCCGAAACATATAAATGTGTTATGACAGAGTCGCATAAACCGACTCGACCAACTGCCGCTTTTTGACTGAATGAGTAATGATAGTGTATGGTCAGAGACGTCTTAAAGCATGGGCCCGGGCCCAGGGCCTCGTCTCTCGTTCTCGACTCAATCTTAATAAAATAATAATTTTAATAATTTCCACGGTCAAATGTTATTTCCAGTTGTATTCTTCAAGAAACTGAGAATTTCGAACGATATGTCAACTGGCTACTTGTGATGACCATCGTCCACGTGGAAAACTAGGCCTACCATCACTGCGGTAGAGAGTTTTGAATGGGCCCTGTATCAAAATTCCTTCGGGCCCCTATTTTGGATATAAAAGCTCTGTTAGTGGGACTGTAGTTACACATGTTGGGGCCCCTGTCGATTGGAGGCCCCGTATCATTGATACGGTGGTAGCTACGCCCCTGCCTACCTCCATACACCATCATTGCTCATGCAGTCAAAAGGTGGCTGTCGGTCGAGCTGGTTACATTTATTAGTTTCCGGTTATTGTTTGTTGGAGTATTTGACAACTTATGCTGTATTCTGTTAAGGATCATATTGGGGCTTACTTTTGAGTAGGGATCAGGGCCTCAAGAAGTCTTAAGACGTTCCTGTATATGGTGATAGGCCTAGGCCTATACATGGACGACGATCATCACACGTAACCAGTTGACATATCGTCCGTAATTCCTAGTTTTTCTGAGAATGCGACCGGTAACAACATTTGACCGTTGAAATTATCTGAATCAGGATCTTACCAAGAATGAGACCAGGCCCCCTATTGTGGCCCGGGCCCTGTTGGCCCATGCCTTAAGACGTCCCTGCAGAGTTGTCGTAACCACTCAAACCGTATTTTTGATTCCGTTCTACTTCCATTAATTTTCTGAGGCCACGGTAGCTTAGGGGTTATGGTCACGAACTCGTGGCTGGTGTGTCACGAGTTCGAACTCTAAAAGGCCACTGAAGACCCTCCGTATAGGGGGTTGATGTATGTTAAATCCATCTAGGCTCAACCCTCCCCCCTCCCCATTGGCGTGGTGTGGTAATTTGGAAAGGAGGTTGAAAGCTCAAGCGTCGTCTTCGTCGCTTGACCCAATGAGGTCCGTCACCAATTGTTCTCTTGTGGCTTTGCCGTGCTGTGTCATCACTCATTCTACTAATATTGCATATACCTAACACAGAAGATTTATTATAATTATATTAAAATGAAATATCAAAACAAAATAAGTAGTAAATTGCAATAGTACTGTGAAAAGTTTTTTATATAAGGATTTTATTCTTGATTTTGGATATTTTCATTAAATTAACAGTTTTAAAATGATCATGCATTGCTTTTTAAATATGGAAAATAATTTCGAAATAGTTGTTCACTCGCTTACAGATTTGTTCTTAGCTCTAATTTAATCAGCTGTATAATAAAAATTAATAATTAATTCTAAAGTTCTTCCTTGAATGATTCGAATCTGTTTACCCGGTATATTACGACATTCAGCATTCGATTCAGGTGATCAGCAATCATAAAATTGGTTCTAGGTCAGAGGTAATCAAGGGCATCAGCTGTTATTCAAATTTTATGAAATCTTGTATTCACGAAGGCTGTTCTTTTCTGAATCTTTCGTGGGAGAATTATAACGATCTTGTGATGATTTCTCGTAGGTTAATGTCTTGTAAATAAAAATCTGTTTTTCAAATAAATATCAATTCTTTTTATGAAAACTATTTTCTTTTCTAAAAATTTGCTTAAAAAATATTTTATTTCCAATAAGACATCTTCAACGCAACTAAAATTTTATCTTGTGTTTTATGATAGTGAAAAATGCTTAAAAATTTGCATGCAGCCTTTGTTTTATTCTTGTTTATTTATTTGCTTCTTTTATAAAATACCCTTGAAAAAAAAACTTTTATGTTTCATTTATTTAACCGAGGTCATTCCTGCCAAATGCATAAAAATTCTGTTTCCAAAAGAAATTTTCTCAGCAATCATTTTTGAAATTTTTATTGGTATAATAATGCAATGGTTTCCTGAGACCAAAAATACAAATTTATATACGAACAATACATATCTTCTCGACTTTTTCCGAACAACTTCGCATTTGTTTTGTTTTTATTAAGAATACATCAATGGCAGAGCGTTTGATATATAACGTAAACTTCAATATATTTTACTTAATTATTTAAATATAGATTCCGTTTTGTAAATAGAATTCCCATTCATTTGTGTACATTCTATCATTTATTAATCTAATTATTTCAAAAAAAATTATAGCATAAAATTTTTTGTCAATAGAATTCTCATTCGAGTATATTTTGTCATTTGTTAACCTAATAATTAAATATAGATCCTAGCATGAAATTTTGTCAGTAGAATTCCCATTCATTTGTGCATATTCTATCGAATGCATTTAATCGAATTTGTAGCAACATCAAACATTTTTCATGCATTTACTCGTATTGCTCTCCTTACGACCGGAAGAACTGCCATTTATCAAATCTATTTTAAAAATGACATTATTTTATTCATTTCCATTCTTTTTCGCAAACCAGTTGCTCTGGATGAAAGGAAGGAATAGCGAAAGAGACCGGAAATCGTATCTGTTACAAGCTCTATTAAAAAATAAATGTTTGTGTTTTAGTCTTGCATTTCATTTCGTCTTAAGTAGCTTTCATAATGAAGGAATTATCAGATATTATTTTCATCTGTCAAATACCAGCTTAACTCGGTCAACTGTAAGTGAACGTCAGATAAGTGAATAAATTCTTTGCATTTCTCTGATATTTTAGTCAGTATTAAAAAAAAAGACAGTTGTTGATTTTTTAAATGATACATGCATTTTGACTGCTTAAACCATTTGGAGGAAGTGAATAATCTTTAAAGATGCAGATTATTTGATTATTAAATTAAGTTGAAGACATCTGTTCCAAAGAATATTTCCATTAGAGATTAACATAATTGAATCATATCTGATAAGAGAAGCCGTTTATCTGTTGCGGAAAGAAAATATGCCCTTCACAAATTAATACAGCCAATTAGATTTAAAAAATATAAATTCGGAAATTCTCCAATATATTTGGAGCTGTGGATTATACACACTCATATATATAATATATGAGCATCTATACTGTAGCATCCATTCTTTTATATTTTTATATTTAACTCTGTTATTTTAATTTTTCATATCTCCTTTCAAATTCTGTTGTCTGGTTATCTTGCAATTGCAATTATTTTCAGTTTTAATCATGTTAATTCATCTCTCTCTTGTAGAGAAGTTTTGAGTGTGTGTGTGTGTTAAAATGTAAACTATATAAACTCAGTGGCGCAACTACCCATGAGGGCCAAGGCCTACTGTGCCCATCTCAGAAATTTTGACCTTGGTCGCTGAGGTGCATGAGCAGATGTTCCGGTCACGTGGCCAGTCTGAAGCGAAAAACCCCAGTGTTAGTTCCCAAGTGAGTGAGAGAATATTAACGTCGCACTGATTAGCAACACGAGGGCTTTTGGCGACAGTCCGCGTAATTTTGACCCCTCAGGGGGCTCAACCTTCTTTAGGTGAGTACGGGTGTCACAATCCCCGGAGGTGCCCTAGCTGATCTTTTCCTTTTCCCCAACGGGGTTTAACAAGTCAAAAAAAATTTACCCATCTACTAAAACATACCATTACCATGACTTCGACCTCTAGGGTCATCTCATTTAGACAAAGCAAAAGGTTTAACAGTGTTAGAAACAGAACTAACAATAAATTATAGTTTTAAAAAACTGAAAAACAACCTTTTATAGTTAACTGAACTTATAGTTGTAACTTAGTCTTTTAGTCGCCAAATCTGGAAATGAAATCTGAAATTAGTCACCAATCTGAAAAGGGGAAATCGTTAATCCTGATGATCCTGATCAATGGAACAAAATTTTAAAATTTTTGTATTGTCATCGGTCCTGGACAAGTGAGCAAAATTTAGAATTAAGGTAACCAATTACCCTAAAATTGTGAATTTTTCAAAATATGACAATTTTTCTTAGGATTTTATTTTATATGCCATCCTATATAAAAAATACCGAGTATTTTCCGTTCATTCGAACATTTTGAAAATAATTAACTGTGAAATTTTTTTGTATGTTCTGTGTATAATAGTAGAAGTGTTTCACCTTCAAATTTATTAATCACTGTTTTATTGCAAAATTTACATTCCCTTATGTTAATATAATCACTGTTTCTTTAAGCAATTTTATATTATAACTAAGACAAAGGGCTCTAGTTTTTGTAAAAATTAAAATATCTCTTATCCTGAAGGCCATTTCAAAATTGAATAAGATAGCAATAAATAAAAATTGAAAAATTGAAAATTTGGTCATAAACTTTTGGTGCAGAATGAGCCACGTTTATGTTATTTTTTGTAAATTTTTACCCATTTTAGTAATAATTTCTTTTTCTCTTCTTTATTTTAGTATATTTTTCTTAAAAATATACTAAACAAATCTAAAAACAAAAAAAATCCCCAGATCTTCATTTTTTCAACAACAAAAAATGGTCGCAAGTAGTCGGATACCTTAATCTGACTTTTTAAAGTAGGTAAAAATTGAGTTCAAAGATTCCGCTTCATACAAATGAAGCTTATAATAAGGTGTTAAAAATCAGAAAAATCCATTTTTCGCTCGATTTTTGTGAAGCAGTCTGTCCTCCTTTAATGCGAACCATATTTAGGCTACAGCTAACCCTAAAATATCACTCCCAGTTTTTTCCAGTTTCTTTCAAATTCAAGGTTAGGAAAATGAGCTGAACAAAACTGCCGCGTGTTTGAAGAAAAAATATTTGTCGTTTTATTGACAGCCCACGTAACAATTCAAGAAAACGCATCGCAAAAATGACACTGTGCGTGAAATATATACTTTCTCTTCCTGGGATCACAGGAAATGCAAATTAATTAACACGATAAGTTTTTCATTCAGCTATGTAAAGAGATATATAATTCATGATTTGCTGTTATTTATTGATCAAATATTTCATTACATTCGATTTAACAATTCTTGACGTCATCGAAATGCAATTTCCTAAGCAATCAGTGTTTTGCTTTGAGCACTTTTTTCAAATGAGATGTTAGTATTCAATAGTAGAAAAATTTGTAAAGGAAAATTATTATGTTAAAATTCACAAATGAGAGTGAGTGAGTGATTTTGGGGTTTATTGGCGCAAGTTCCGATTTCGGCTATACTGCGCTAAACATTTGTTTTAATATCTGTGGTCTAGACGGGAAGAGAAAGAAAGAATGAATTGAATGACAAGAAAGAGGGTCGAAAATAGAGAAGGATCACTACGGTACCCCGGGTTCGTGAAGCCCGTGGGAAAAGGAAAAGATCACTAGGGCACCTCGGGATTGTGACACCCGTACTCACCTAAAGAAGGAGAGCCCCCGAGGGGACACAAATGAGAGAGAGAGAGATAGATATTGTAGCATTATATTGGTATTCGCTCAAGAATCTGACCAGTGTACATAAATCAATTTCGAAAAGAAATATAGGTAAAGGTATCAAATGCAGTGGTGCAACGGAGAGTATGGGGCCCCCTGAAAAGTCAGGTTTTGGGCCCCAAGCTAGATCTTACAAAGGATACTTACTTGCCAAGAGTCGAACTTTGAGCCCCTTAGAACCCTGGTCCCGGTCGCAATGCTGGGGTGTACGTTACGCCACTGATCAAATGTTGTGTATGTGTTAGAAGTGTGCGAGTACACCATATTGGATTCAGTCATTATCAGTATCCTAATTATTACCACCAGTACAATCAGTCAAACATTATCAGCAAAACCTTTACCCGAAAAATCGACTTCCAACATAGAGAACTTCTATAATTGTTTTTGTGGTCGAATATCAATTCCATCAAAAATTGTGATAGATAATAGTTATAGTTTTATGCTATATGCTGTGTGATTCATGTTTAGCGTGGTGTAATTCAGAATGTTTAACGGCAATCAAAAATCGAGATGTAGTATACAATGAATAGCATCAGTATCTGTATACTCAATGAAGACACAGAGTTCAGTTTTAACGGCAATCAAAAATCGAGATGTAGTATACAATGAATAGCATCAGTATCTGTATACTCAATGAAGACACAGAGTTCAGTTTTAACTTGATTTAGTATGGAAATTGCAAGGTAGTTGACTCGATTTGTTATTGTGTACTAAAGCACGCACAAAATAAACTGAAGAAAGACATATGTATATGATTTAAAACTCTATAAAGTACATTCAACTTTTCATGGGTAAAAAACCTAAGTTTTTACTTACAGAAAAACATTCCAAAAAAAAAGGAAAGGTTTTATTAGCATTTCTAACATAAATCATTTCGAGGGTATTTCCCATAAAGAGAGGCTAATGCACGTTGAATTTGTTGTGATCAACGTTCTCACGTTAACGTGAAGTGGAAGTTTGGATGCAAAGAGCCACATCAGGTATTGCCCATGAAAGAGTTTTTTTTTATTGAGAATATTTACAACCCGTGCACCACAAACTATCCCACGAGGCTTACATAGAAGTAAGCGTGAAGCACACATCACAAAAGAAAGAAGGATTACAATACAAACACGCCTTCTCCAGGATTCGAACCCAGGCCCTACGGCACCGCAGTCAGCGTCACTAACCACTATAACCGGATGGGCGGCGTTCTTGTGAGTTGGCTGAGTTTCTAAAATATGAAGTCCTTTACTAATAAACCTGATATACCTCCAAAGTGGTATATCACTCGTTAATAAACACTCATTCGCGTTTTTTTTAGTATTTAATACCAATAAATGAGATCACGGAAGGCGAAAAGTCATGGTCACAAACTCGTGGCTGGCGTTTTTCTTGCCGAGCTGAGATTTCAAGTCCTTGTTCCACAAAAGACCCGGCCGTGGTAGCCTAGTGGTCAAGGTATCGGATAGTGGCAGGCATGTCAGGAGTTCGAGCCCAGTGCCGCTGAAGACCCGCCGTGTAGGGGAAAGATGCACGTTAAATATGTCGAGAGCACAAACGTCTTCCCGTTGGTGTGGTAGTTAGGAGAAGGTTCCAGCTCAGGTGTCGTCTCTTCATTTGACCATGTTTCAAAATTACGAAGTCCGTCGCCAAAAGCCTTCGTGTAGCTGAACAGTGCGACATTAATATTCACTCCCTCACCCCACAATACAGAGTTTTTGAGGCACGTTAAAAATTTGTCGAGATTCAAAATTCTAGCGTTGGCGTGATGTGGAAGCCTATAGAATGGATGTCAGCTAATTTTTCGTCCGTTTCCAATAAGCCGTGTGATTCGACGCTAAAAAACAATGAAAGTAAATCTATAAATTTAGTACTCGAATCAATTTATTCTAATAGTGCTATGCAAGTTACCTTAAGTATACATTAAATCTTTCACATGGAAAAGTCAATGAAAATAAGCATCTTTTTTCCTCTTAAAAAAACTTGGCTTTTGAGTAGTTAGTAGTGTCTTTTTAGATTAAGTTAGAGAAGGATTAATGAGCAACTGGCCTATAACCTTATAATTTTGAGCCATAATTGAGTTTATTGTACTTAATTTAAAATTAGGATTCGTTCTCTTGATTTTTAGGGTATTGAAGGCTTCGAGATTGAGCTGTATGTGTCTTGTTGCATCTTCTATTACTCCACGTCTTGAGCATCCTACTGGCATTAGAGCCCCCCCCCCCCCATTGCTTCATCGAACTAACTACAGTAATACTTCAACTTATACTACCTCAACTACGCGAACCCAGAGTATACGATTTTCAAATCTCATCAATTCGTATTTTGTTGAGCGCACACAACTCGACTACTCATTTCCCGCTTCCTGTTAAGCTAATCCACACAGATTCGATGCCTTGTCATAATAACTTATATTTTGTGTTTTTTATTTCTTTTCTACAGAGTGTGTGTTATTACATGTTATAATTAGTATATCGTGTTTGCTATATGTTTTTATCTGTTCACAATTGTAATGTGATTAAAAAAGTTGTCGATCTTGCCAGGCAAATAAATTTAGAATTGGATTGTGATGACGTTCAAGTATCCACCAGACTCCAAAACCGAGCCATCTAAGATCTCCGCCTCGAAGCCCCGCCTACCGGCCTGACGCCACTCGTCCATGCTCCTACGATCCAGCATGAAAATTCAACTTTACCAAGACCAATACAGAACTTTTTTCTAGCCAGATACGGGTTTGAGGGTTCCCAGAAACCCATGTACCCGAAAATATATCCTTTGATGACGTTCAAGCGCTGCTGGATTCCCACATTGAGGAGATGACAATTGATGAGCTTATAGAAATGCATGAGCAGGAGTAAGACATTGAAAACTTGAGTCTTTAGAACCAGTTCAATCAGCTGATCGAATGATGGTTAGAAATTTGGCAGAAGGCTTCAGCTAAATCGAACAAGTTTGAAACTTTTCGAAAATTGAAACTCAAACGAAGAGTGTATTTTTTCAACAGAACAAGGAATAAAAAATGATTAGCATGTTACGATGAAATTTTGCGGGAGAAAAAAAAAATTCTTTGAGCCGGGGCAGATTTTATGAAACCTTCTGCTTCAAAATAATTTCGATTTGTGAATCTGTATTTGTGTTATCTAAGATTTTGTTAAACATTTTCCCCCTGAATTATTATTTTCTTTCATCTCTGGGCCCCAACTAAAAATAATTTATGTGTATTTACATCGGAAATTATACCCCGACATGCGCGAATTCGAATCACGCGGTTAACACTCATTCCCACCTGCAGCGTGAGCTCGGGGTATAAATGTATCGTAAAAATGTACAAAAAAAATATTTTTGATAAAATTTTGATGAGTGGAAATTTTTAAAGAAGAAAAAAAGTGAATGCTATACACCAGTATTTTTCAAATTGTGGGGCGCGTCCCCCCCCCCCTAGTGGAGCGTGATAACCCTACATGGGGGGGGGGCGAGTACATCGAAAAGTCAAGAACGAAAAGCTTATTTTAAAAAATTATTAATTTACAGAAGGGAAGCAAAATAAAATACATTCTAACATAATAAAAGATAAAATACACATTTACACTGATTTAATACACTTATAAATGTATGAGTACTGAATAATGTATTTCATAATTAAACAGTACTAAGTTAAAAAAAAAAAGTTTAATAATTACCATTGACCCTATATGAGCATGTCATAAATTATATACAAAATTTAATACTTATCTTGCGAAATTTGTACGATTTATAACTGAAGTCGTATTGTAGCTTTACCGTTAAAGTATATTATAATTGAATTCAATACACATTATTATTATATGGAGAGGGGGTGATGAAAATTACCGTAATTTCGCGCGTATAGTCCGCGGACTATCTGTGTTTAAAATGCGAATTTTTGAAGCTGCGGACTATCCACCAGTGCGGATAATACGCTGGTTGTTCACGTTAAAATCGTTGAAATTTAAAAAACAAGTTTCAAGTTCCACTTACGTGCTTGCTGGGAGAACTGGATGTCGGAAGATTTACATACTTGTACAAAAGGAGGAAATATGAGACGCGCTTCATACACTGAAGTTGCCGAATGTGTCGATAAATCCTGGAAAAGTGTTAAAGTGTCCACCATCCGATCGGGATTTATAAAAGCCGGGATTGTTAGTGAAAGCAAGGAAATCACTGACAATGAAGATAGTGATGCTGAAAATGAACTTTCGGACACTCTTCCCGAAAATATATTAGAACTGTTTAATTCTGATACCGATGAATCGGACTTTGAAGGTTTTCGTTAATATAGTAGAATGTGTGATTAATTAATATATGATTAATTAGTAAGCACTGTTTTTTATTTGTATTTAGCGTTTTATTTCTGAAGGTATATTAGTAAGGAAGTACTTTTTTCTATTTATACTTAGTTCTTTGTTTCTAAAATACATTAATATTACCGTATTAAAATAACGTAATTTCGGACGTATAGTCCGCGGACTATCTGTGGTGCGACTATCTGACGATTTTGAAATTTTTTTTATATAAAATCGTGTCTGCGGACTACATGGTGCGGACTATACGTGCGAAATTACGGTAGGATTGAAAATTGGGTCGCAAGTGTAGAAAGTTTAAGAAGCACTGCTATACACATAAAGAGAAATTGGGAAACATTGCCATTTTGGTCAATCGTAAGTATTGGAAAGAGCTTACTTGTGTGATGGTGAAATAACTTACTAAATTCGTTCCCTTTTTAACAGAGGCAGTCCCGTCAGCAGAAGTTTTTTCTTGGAGTTCTGAAATGAGGTTTGTGTCTGAAAGACATACAATCAAGGAAATAAAACCTGGTATCGCCAAACCTTAACAGGTTGGGAAATCAATGGGAGCCAGCAAAAATCACTCGATTAGGTGCCAATGTTAAAGAGATCACAACTCGTTCTATGCTATTTTAATATTGTTATCGAAATTAGGTTTCCTTGGGGAAATTTTCATTTGGCTACGAAAATACATGTATCATTTAATAACCTAATAAAATTTTCACAACTGGTTTAAAAAAAGTGTCAAAACCATAAATCTGCTTGGTTTTTACGAGAACATATTGCTCTGTTTTGTCACCTTATGCATTAATTACTGCTAATTATCGAGAAAATTGTATCATTTTTTTTTTCATCTCGTGGAAAGTTCAGGAAGGCAAATTAAATCAGTAACCTTGATCTTATCAGATGATATTATTCTTTTCCTTCTTTTCTACCGGAGAGCATTGAGTTCAAAAAGAGGAAGTCTTGAACTGAGGGATTCCAGTGTTGAGAAAAATGAGTAAATTTGCTTTTTGCTTCTGTCCAGATGTTCCTCTGCCTTTATATCTTCCGTAAGAAGAATTAAATCCGCACCAGGCTACAATTACCTCGTTTTTTATTTTAAAAAATACTCTTGAAGTGTTAAGTAAATGTAGTATGAATCTTTGACATTTTGGACATATAAGATTCAGTTGAGAAACAACAGGGACTTTTCTTATTTTTTGCAATAAATTTCATTTCGAACAAATCATAATAAAATAATTCAAAGTTACACGTTAAAAAAAATTTTAGTTTTGGGGATTGTAGAAAAATCAAATTACATTTAATGTGTAATTTAACTACCTTTAGATATATAATATCCTAGAAGGGCTTCAGCTCGGGTGTCCCTTCGTTATTTGACTTTAAACTTTAATTAAAAGATCTATTCCCATTACCCCCTCCCTATCTCTTGTAATACTAGAGTGAAATGAAGTAATCGGAAATCACAAAGATTAAGTAAAGATTGAGAAAAATAATACTTGTGGGCATTTTAAGTAATTCGTGCACTTGATGGATATATTTTAAGTAATTCGTGCACTTGATGGATATATTTTAAGTAATTCGTGCACTTGATGGATTATATTTTAAGTAACTTCGTGCACTTGATGGATATTTTAATAATCCTCATTCACACTTCATGGATATTTTTTATGTAATCCATTCACTTTACATTAATTATTTGCTTTTTTTGTATCATTACATGATATCTTTATTTTAAATATTATTGATATGTAGAGTAAAATTATTACACTTCTCAGCAGCACACTTCATAATAGACAAGTAGTCGTAAACGCCTGCAGTATAGAAAGTGATAACTTTTTGGCATAAATTATAATCAGCATTTTACTATATTTTATGTTGTGGATAACTGATACTTATATAAATGGCTATATATTTTTTCTTTCTAAGACCGAAATTTCATTTCGACTTGCTAGATTCCCTTCTTATTTTGTTATTCAATTGATTTTATTTATCTTAACATGTTTTGTTTGCACGTGTTTTCACTTTCTTATTTTGTTATTTGTTACATATTTTATTTACAACATGTATATATTTACGAATTTAACTAAAATACATAATGTCAATTGTCCCAAATTGCATTATATTTTAATACGTTAAAATATATTATTTGATTATATATAAGAATATTGTCCTTGCACCCTATATGGGGTAAGCTTCGTTAAATGCTCAGCTATATAATAATTGTACTAACATTTTGTTTGGGAAAAAAGCGCTAATATTACATTCAAGTAATTTTATACGAAACGTTCTGGTCTGATAATTGTTTTTCTATCTAATATCTTGGGCAATAAATTTTTATGAAATCGATTATTTCAAAATGAATTTTTCGTTGAAAACAATACATGATAGCTTACAAGTTGCGACTGTACTATTCATATTACACTGAAATTAAAATTAGTCTTTCAACACACAACATATGATTGATTTATAAATTCATTAAAAATATTCTAGTTGTTTTCGACAGCTTAATAAATTATTCAAAATGTTTCGAATAATTTTTAAATAAAGCTTCGTTGTGCTTTTTTTATGTTTTAAACCAAATATATTAATACCAATATTTTTTGAACAACTTTTGTTAACAGTATTTTTGCTACATAATACACATTTTTAAATACGTTTGTCAAAAAAAATTAATGTTTTATGGAATTAAAGCTGAAGTAAAACACTTCGAGTTCTGTAAATTCTAACAGCTTCGGCGCTTTAATTTTTCAAGCAGTGTAAAAGTTGAAATTCTAAAAATTTCTAAAATTATAAAAACTTTGCATTTTTTTTTCAAATATATTTTCGGGGTTTTTATTAGGTTATTGAATTACCATAATCTTTGAATTCATTAAATGCAGTCTCAATTAAATTATTAAAATAATTCAAATAATTAATATAATCGAGACGAATTTAACAATGTTTGAATTCTAATATATGAAAAATGCAAACTTTGCTACACACAAAAGCTCCATTTAATCAAATTTAAATATTTATTCATGTAATGTTGTCTGGGACACAATATTAATTAAAGCAATTTCAGTGTTATATTATATTTAAATGTAAATATCATAGCAGGATCTCGAAATATCAGGAAGTGTTCTGCATTTACAAAAGAACCTGATGTTATATTTATACAGTATCACTTTGGAATGTTATCGTCTTCGTAAAATTAACATGCACAACTGTTCAAACATAATGGATTTTAAGTGCATCTACTGAGTCTTTAGTTTTTCATTAAATTGTTTTCAAGGATACCTGTATATATAGTTGAAACATATATGCGTAGTATACATAGAGAAAGGAGCACTTGTAAATAAACAAACAATACATAACTTAAATACTTGTACTCGCAAGTCAAACATTTGAATATTCTTCTATAACTGACTCGTATTACTTTATTTTGACAGGTGGTTACATAACCTGAAGAATTTTTTGACGTCGTATATATCATTGTTTATTTACGTAAAACAGAAAAAGAAAAAAGCATTGATTATTTATTCGCTGAAACTTCGATCATTTATATCATTCAATGAAACAATCATATTAAATCGATAATTTTATACGATTTTAATAATCCTCTTAAGTATAATTGGTACTTATGTATGATCGCAACAATCGCCAACTCTATTAATAACTTGCCAAGTTGGCAACCCCGATTTCCTATGCGTCGAATTGGCGACCGGATGCTTCGTTTCATTTAATGTCTCCAACATGTCACGATTTTCGTAAGTCCCTTATAATTACTGTTAAATCACAATCAAGTCAAATTAATGATCTAAAAATTTTTCGCATTTCCGCTCAATTAATGCGGAAAACCCTGGTTCAAAATTTTTCAAAAATATTGCATTTTATTCCTAATAAATTTGCGTTTTTCCCCTTTGCTAATATGGTATTTACGTACAATCACAACCATGCCAACTTTCAAGACGACTCTAAATTGGCAACCCCGATTTCGTATGTGTTGTAGGGGCTTCGTTTCATATTTCTCTGTTTGTCGCCATTCTAAGCAGAGCCGTTCTTTGATATGGCAAGCTCAAATACTAAAATGCAAATTTGGGATTTACCGAATTCTGAAATAGTAAAATCTAATAAAATTATCAATTGACAATAATAATAATAATATAAAAAATTAAATATAAGTAATAAAAATTAATTTTTTTATTATTTACTTGCAATGGACTAAATTCATGACGGTCACATGATAATATAAACACGTGTTCTACATTGAATTCAAAACGGACAATAAACTAGCTCGTACTTTTTATTCTATTTGTAAAACTTAGGTAAAATTTCAAATTACATAATTGGGTAAAGATGCTCAAGAGTTATAAAAAGATATTTCTGCAAAAAGATTTTAAAATTAAAGAAAAAAAATTCTTGTTTTTTCATGTACTTTTAAATAAAGTGACAAATATTAATTTTAAAAAAAAGTTTCTGTAAAAAGCGTAATTTGGCAACAGCGAAGTGCATGAACTGATTTGCTGAAAATAGATAATTGCATTTATCGTGACTATGACGTCACATGTGTTTTTGAACTTGATTGGCTAAAAACACGTGGTTTAAAATTATCATGTGATTATGACGTCACATGAATTTAGTCCATTACTTAATATTTTTCACACGGTATTTTTTGACTCCGTGCTCCATATTCCCATCATCGTGTTCCGTTTTTAAAAATCGTGGTATTTTATTCAGTGTCGCCAATATTGTTGCGATGGTATGAAAGTACCATCAAGGTTGCCAATATGGTTGTAATAGAACGTTAGTGCCGCTAATGGAGTTTGGATTGAATCAAGGTCGTCACTCCTCAAAGATTAATCATGTGTGAAAATGGATTTTAACACCTGGGCACACTTTGCTTTTTTATCTAAACTTAAAACCATTAAATCCTGATTTTGTCAGAAAAAAAATAATCCCATTCATCTTTCTTGAAACATGAAAAAAACTGTTGATAAAGTAGTGCGATCCAAGATATATTCTTAAATAATCACAGATTGCTTCATTTATTACCGTATAATGTTTAATCCCATTAAATATCAATGAAGTAAATAAAATCATTTAAAATGTAGAAATATTAAAATAGTGAATTTGTTTTTGCTAAAAAAAAAATTTCTTTGTAAAAATCAGTTTTGCGAGCGTTTTTCTATGATTTGTTGCAGTATTACTTTTGTGGGTAAAAAACTCTATTCTTTTCAGTGTTTACTTTTCAAATAAAACAAAGTTTTTAATCGATTGAAAGAACACTTATGTACGTAAAAACTTCAGTATTTAAGAATTTTTAATTGTGCTACATTATTTTACAATTCATGTATTTTCAAAAAAGAGTTTAAATTTTCACAAAATAAAATAAAACACGCTTTGGAGAGAATTTTGAAATAAATACATAGACGTTTTAAATCATTAGTCCAAAAATTGTTTCATTTGGTTACCACCGTGGCATGGCGCGCATTCGAGCAGTGTCGTTTTAATCTCATTTCGGGCCCTGGGCGCAGAAAATCTATGGGCTCTTTCGCACTGACGGATCGAAATTTATAACCAGAAAATCTGGTTAAGTCCAGCTTATCTGGGCCCTTTCGCACCCTTCCGGGCCCCTTGCCGCCTGCCCCAAGCGCACAATTGATAAACAGACACTGGAATATTGGAAAAGTTACTCTCTTCACACACATCACACACAGCTACTTTTGTGTTGAATTATTCAAGACTATTCGTAAAAGCATTGATTTTGATATTATTAGAAATGGCCCAACAGAACTGAGAAACCAATAGCTGATATCTCTACTTATAAGCAGTAGTAAGGTATGAATTCGAATAAATAACTTTTAAAAAATAAATCCCAGCGGAAAATGCACACAGCGATTCCGCTCTTTCAATCGAATTTGATCTTGTCTGTGTACACCTTTCACTCGGAAAGTCGCTCGATTATTGAAAGGAGAATTTTCTGTCAAAAAAGGTTTCTTATATTATGAAGTAAAGTGAAATAGTTTGTGATATTAGGGTATTGCTTACGGGGTATTGCTTTTGCTTCTGTTTGACGCCGTATGCTACATATTGTCTCTTTAAAAGGGTCACAGATGGAAGACTACTTTTATATAAAGGTCCAGAGCTCCAAGAAGTCTTAAGACGTCTCTGATGGTATGTGCGTAAGCCAGTAACATCCTCCTAACGGGGGGGGGGTGATCCCTTTTGTCTAGTGGCTATGTTACGCGGCTACGGATCCTAACGTCGCGGGTTCTGTCCTCGGATAAGCACCTCCACGTTGGTGACCCTGACGTGATTCAGAAAACCGTAACTTTCTGATCTGTCGTGGCGCCATCTACACGCAACATCATCAACCAAAGTCGTCAGACTCGATTGATTCAACACCACCAATATACAGCAAACAAGTCACACGCTACAAACACTCCTCATAACAAAAAATCGTTCGCCTATCCACCAACTCACTGGTGGGAGAGTGGGTGGAAAAGTCAGTAACAGTCTCCGAACAGGGGTGATCACTTTCGTCTAGTGGTTATGTTACTCGGTTATGGATCATAGAGTCGTGAGCTCTGTCCTCGGATAAGCACCTCCACACGTCATTGACCACGCCTCGCTGTAATAGACAAATATTGATCTTCATTAGCCATCGTGGCTTTTGGAACAACTGTTTGAGACCTTTTTTCGGTGGATCAGTCTCATTAAGCTCTGTCTCCGTAAGTTACATGGAGAGTTAGTTACTTGGGGAGCCTCATTAGAGTACATGCAATCTATACTAAAAACTGACCTGCCTCAAATTTTCCAACAGTTCATCGGTCCATGCCATTGTCCAGATATTGATGATTTTTCATTTTAATTGTACCTTTTAAATTTTACTGAATTTTTGACAGAACATCATAAGTCGCTGAAGTGCAAGAACGAATGAAGCGTCGTCAATATTCGCCCGTACATTTACAAATCATTCGCCTCTAAAAACACAACCACCCGCACATATGTGTTTATATTACAGGCAGTAAAAATTCAAATCTATGTTTGATAGTGTAATTATTATTTTTATATATACTTTACATTCAGGGCGCTTTTCGAGAAATTCGACTGAATATGCAACTTTTCTTTATTCTGAACATTATCGCATTTATAATTGAAACTGAATACTTGCAGCAGTACAACAATCATTTTAACGAATGGTTTGTTTCGATGAACGAATCTAATAAATGTTTTGCTCGGGTGCAAAGAATTGAAACGCAATTTTTTTTCTTTTCTTAAAGGTCAATTGAATGAAGCTCGACCAATAAAAATAACGAAAACCGTCACGCTTTGGGGTAATTGGATCTTTTCCAATCTTTATGTAGTAATTTGGGAAGAAGTCGATTCTATTTCCTACTTAAGTCGTGAAAAATGTATTATAAACTTAGATTTTCAAAGGAACTATTGGTTATTGTTGCATGTTTGGTGTCTCGAATGTCAAGGATTTTATTTTTCTATTATTTTTGTTCTTTGCCGCCAAATTGTTATATTTCTTAATTCTGCTGCCACGTTTCCATTTATGAAACTTGAGCATTTATCTCTGTTTTGGTGCAGAAAATTAAATGCTACTTTAGAAAACAGCGTATACCTAAAACTATCCTTTTTCTTTGAAACTTCATATAATTTTTCCATAATTTGGTTCATCATATTGAGATTATTCATTTCTTGTGCATCTCTTGTTTCTTCATCTTGCTTATCTGGATGAAATTTTAGCGCTAACTGCCTGTATTGCTTTGTAAATATTTCTTTAAATGATGAGTCATATTCCTTTATTGCTTCTTCACTGTGACCTAAGCCTCTCACATGGGCTAAACTTTCATCTAGATCACTCAAAATCTGAAGAGAAAAGCCAAGAGAATGTAGTGCTTGTTCTAAATTTATATTATAAACCATCGCAGATTCAAGAAGGTTTACAGATTCCTTACCTCCATAGCACCAGATTGCTCTGTTGAACCTGAAGGACCTGCTTGCAAATCAGAATCCTTTTCAGAAGGCCATACATGTTGTGTAGGCTGTTGATTGCTCGAACTTGTGGTCTGCTGTTGTGTGTTTCCTCTGTTCTGCCATCTAAAGACACACCCAAATTTTGTGACTTATCTCCAGAAGTAGGTGAACCGTGGTTTAGACTACTCTTCATATAACCTCCATTTTGTTGAAAAAGAATAAGACGATGGGTAAGTACTGATGTAAACAGCACCAATATCACCCGATATAAGAAAGAGTAACTTGAATACTTCTCTGCTCTTTCTTTTTGACTTTCAGTCAGAGTAACTTCATTAATCTTAGAACTCCATGGCCACCACCAATACTTTGGTGTTTCACCAAGCAACTTTAGCAACTGAAGTTGATCAACCACCTCATCATTATCTTTTCTTTTCGTCTTTTGATAATCGATCGCAGCTGTTATCGCTATTCCAAGCAATATTGCCTCCTAAAGTTGTTGCTGCGGTGACTGTTGCTTTACGTGTTGATGCAAATGAAGCAAGCGCAGCAACAGACGCAATACTATAAGTTAAAATCAAACCATTTTTTGTATAGTCTGGGTGTCCACCCTTCTTTATCCTATACAAGTGATCCAATAACGTAGGACCAAACTCCCACCAAAATATCCGATATTTTTTATGGTTTGATAAAAACTTAACAACATCGTTTGCCACTCAGGTAAATTAGATGCATACTTCATCAATTTCTCCCCATCCCTGCATTTACACCATGACTTACATTTACATCACTCAGTGAAGTACTTTGATTTAGGATACTCCTTTCAATTATTTCGTCACTTATCTTTCCTTCTTTTACTATTGGATCTCTATTAATTCTTATTTCCTCCATAACTGCACTCAAGACCTGTTTGGGAGGGATTTATGATTTATAACGTGCTGTGCAACTCTTTCTACAATATCGTCCTCACTATCTTCTACTATATAACGCAACTCATCATCAAATTTGAGTTTCCTGATTGAACCTCTAGTTAATTTCATCACTGGTTTTTCAGCTCAAACTTATTTGCTCTTTTAGTCTCCTGTTCAGCTCCTTTTAGTCTCCTGTTCAGCTCTTTTAGTCTCTTGTTTCACTTCTTGAGTTTTCTGTTCTAAATGCTTATCTTTTTGTTTATTGCTTTCTTTTCACTTTTTTGCACCCCTTCTTTAGTTACTCCTAGCCAATTGATTAAACAATTACCTGGTAAAAACTGTACATCTATGTTGCGAAATTTAGTGGTGAAACGCTGCCTTTGATACTCTTCATATTCCTCTGAAATAATTTCCGTAGCATACATAGCAATACGCAAAAATTTTGTTTTTCTATCTTCACGTACATCATTGTGATATGTATGAAATATATCTTGAAAGTGGTACCATAATCTCTGCCATCTACTAGTATCACTAGTAGTATCTTCTTCCTCCTTGTTATCCTATAATCCTTGGAATAATGAATATAGAACACTATATACTTTTACTATATCTTTATTGGATTCCTTCTTTATTCTACTTTCTATTTCTTCCGCCATAGTCAATTAATACCCTGTCATCACCTGTTGCCATAGCAAGATAACTTATGTCTAATGCTTCATACAAAGCTTTATATACTTGTGCATGTTCTTCCTTAATCTGAGGTTCACACTCCTTTCCAAAGAGCTTTCCAATAGAATCCGATACTGTATAATATATAGCGTTAAATAATCCAGTTTCACGATTTGCCTTGCCATCTTTCTGTTTTCTTGTAGTTCTCCTTCTACTTTTCTCAACTTATCCAATATAGTCTTTACAATTGGTGAGTCACTATATTCAAGAATACGTACATTCTG